>NNCF01127271.1:117075-130607 GCA_002313205.1 Laupala kohalensis
CTCATATGTAGTGTCATTATAGTATAATTGGGAAAATTGACAAAGCGCTCAGATAAAATCCGACAACGTTGTCGCTATTTTGCTATTCAGTTATTCACATGTACAACAGTGTGTTCATTATTTCTGATTATTAAGGGGCAGAATAATAAGTAGTATGTCGTTTATTACATAGCATATTTCCACGTGCTTCGTTGTTCATTAAATACAAGTTCGTTTATCGCTCAACCTACTTGTGTCTAGAGAGTGAAATGTGTGCAGCGAAATATATGAGCACAAAATAAATCACTACGTAACTGTTCTTTTGCATTCATTGTATTACAACATATGCACTATTGCTGACAGCATATCCAGCAAGAATTCCTAGTTTTTCTTTGATAAAGGAAAAGCATCATGTTTCTTTATATTTCTTTATATTTTTCTTTATCCCTAAGCATCATTTATGTTTTATATTTTTTATAAAAGCATTAATGTATCAATACATTAAATTTAGAAGTATGTAACTTACGTTGTAAAATAAAAATTCGAAGGTGAAAAGCCTAAAAAAAATTCTTCGATTTGCTTTTCTTAATATTAAGTCAAAAAAGATTAATTCAATTAAGTCATTTTAAGAACATTAAATTTTGAACTGTCTTGCTAACTATGGCGAGAACCATGTAGTACATTCATTTTATAATCCAAGGGTTCCAGAATTTAATTAATGCAATTGAACCATATTTTATCAACACTCTTTGTTCTTCATTTATGGTTTAACCTGGATAAATGATATTTTATAACACGTATTCTGATTATTGTCATGTGCATCTGCAGAGCAACTGGAGGAGCTGCGACGGGTGACGTTGGCAGGACTGCTTTGTGAAAATGCTCCGGCGCTTCAGGCGGCACAGTCGAGAGCCTTCGTTCAAGAAGACCCTTACCTGTAAGTAATCACATTTCTTCCTAATCTCTGAAAAAGAACACTGAATTCTCGGATTTTGATCATAACATGAAATATTATTGATGATCTGAAGTGACGTGAAGTTGTCGTGTTGGCACTTCGAACTTTTGGGAGTAACCAGTAAACTGAGGAGATGTGATATCCTGTACGGTTCTTAGGGGCGTAAGTGGGAGGATCGGGGATTTAGAAATGATAAGGCAACCCAAGTCATGGCTAATATGGTTAATAGCAGCAACTTATAGGTGTTCTCCAAGGCGTAGGTGCGTCTAGAGGCTGATAACTAGTGGAGTGGTCGCCATGGGTAAGCGGCGGTGGCGAGATGAGGTCGGCGGCAGGCGCAAAACGAGCAGCGTGACCACCGGTAGTAGACTCGATGGGCACTCGACGAGGTGGTGGACGATCAGAGGATCATGAGTACAGTCGGATACTCTTATCCTGACCACCTCAGATGTCAGAGTATTCAGAGAGGAATGGAGGAACTCTTAACATGAACGGTTCATAGGTCTAATGGATTAAGAAAGGGTGAGAGGTCATCTCCGCCAAGTCGGGCGAGACAGGGTGAAAGAGCGAGTGACAGTCTACTCGCAGCGTGCCACAGTCTTCCTTCCCCCAGAGACCTAGCGTGCGGAGCTTATATGCTACCTAAATGCTGACTAGTTTCTGCCTCAGGAACGCCCTCATTTCTCTTTGGATATACGAGTGGCCTGTTGCAAGCTTCACGTCAAAAGCGAATCCTGGGAAATGTCAACAAACAAGCACAAACGCGACCCCTCCTTTCTCTTTTTATTATAGTTATCAGAAAGAAATGGGCAAACACACTCTCAAAGGAGAAGAAGAGATCAATAAAAAAAACTATAACACTAATGACAACCTAAGAAGTCTCTTATCTCAGTAAAAGGAACCTTGTAAAAGGATTTTTATCAGTGACAAGTAGTTGATATATCTTTTTTTCTCTTTCTTTTGCATTTGGTCACCACCCGAATCCTAATTACAGAAGATAATAGATAACATATATCTATGTTAAGCATTGTACATCTTAGATTTCTGATATAAACGTGACCTATTCGCAAACCGGAGAACATGTACAGAAAGAGATGTATCCTTATCAAAATTCCCTCTGAGAAAACGAAATAGATATTTGGAAGTATAGTAGATATTCAGCAAAGAGCTCGTGTTGAGGGGAATTATAAGTTAATTTTCCGTTTAAGAAACGGGAATATGAGTGATGAGAAACCCATACAGAAATAATTGTTTAGAACCCACTTTCAATAGTAATGAAAGGCATCAGCAGCCATACCCATCCGCGAAGGCCATATTTTCAAAATTTATATTTAAATTGAAAATACATGGTAAGCGAATATTTTTGTCTTCATGAACCACTACGTGCTTTGCAGCGTGCCTTTTTAAGCATCATAATTGAATAGAAATGTAAGTTCCTCTCTAGCTCAAAAACCATTCTGACGAGTACTACAGAGATGGGTTTCTTTAATTAGTACCACTCGTAGAACTTTTGACCAAATTCTGAGTTGGAATCTATCATACGTACACATTAGTTAAAATATAAATAATTTAAGATTTAAGTAATATGATGAACGAATGCCATATTTTATGCTATTAAGTACACATCGTTTCGACTTGAGGTTTAAGTCGTCGTCAGGTGTTACAAATTATAATAGGAAACATAATAACAAAACTATTGATTATGATGTTAAACATAAATATAAACACAAAATATATTTACAAAAACGCAGAAATTTCACAAACATGTCATAATATTGTATTATGCATATATTTCTTCCGCTTACTCTACACATGGAGAAGATACGTGACAACTTTCGGTCAGGTGAAAATGGCCGTGAATCGAATCATATAGCTTTTCTGTGTTGGTGCGTAAATTCCAACTCTCGTGTGATTTTTTTATTAATATAATTTCTGATATGCTTCGTTTGTAATAATTTGTAAAGTCTTTGATTATATAATAGTATGCATATTAGCTGTTGATTTCTAGTCTATTACTCCGTCCTTTGTTTAAAAGGAGAACAACTTGTCTAAAGCATGCACGAAGAAAGGAGTCTGCTCATGAGTGAGTGAGCATATATGTGTCCACAGGAACGTGCGTCTGTCCTGTACGCTGCAACCGGCGTTGGCGTTGTCCGCGTGGCTTGAGAGCGCAGACGCCGATTCAGGAGCAGGGTCTGCGGCTGCCAGTCGCGTCACCGACGAGTTGCTGGCGCAAGCGTTGGAACGCGCGGAGGCAGACATGCAGCGTCGACGGCAGCAGGAATACGCCTCCTGGGCAGCCAGTGAGTTCAAAGAGAATACACATTCAAAGACAGTCGTGAAGATGTATTACGTTCATGACCCTCCCGTCATCTTGAAGTGCAGTATATGTGGTTAGGAAGAAATTTAATTAGAGTTAAATTCATTATTTTTAATTCATTAAAATTCATTTGTAATTTTGATCTGATCTCAAAAATAATTAACGAAGTTCACGAACAGTAATGCCCGAAATACTAGCCTACATATATAGTCAGCACGCTACAATACTTGTTCATTGGTTTTTCGATAAGTGTCAAATGATACAATACCTAATATTATTACAAGATGTCTTTAAATTTATAAAACAATGAAACTTTTCAAAAATACAATTCTCGCAGGAAAAAATGATTTCAATGAAAAAATAAAAATGTCTTCGGCATTGCCAAACAATTAGTTCCTTTTAATATGAATGGTTCGTTTACCAACACCAAATAGTATCAGCAATTTACTTTCTTAGAAGTCAGTCAAGTTCTTTTCAAATTATCCTCTCTCACGCCATTCCATTCAATTCATTATCCAACACATTCTGTTAGCTGATGTATTTGAGGTATATTAATTGTTACTTCTTTTATAATCAATTTCTGGCTTAAACATACGCCACAAAATTTCATGATCTAAATATTCATATGAAAATCCAAATATTCATAAGTACTGTATATTTTTATATGGAAATTACAACTGTAACAAACGTAACAAAGCGAGATATTTAAAGTAGAGGAAATTTCAAAATTCTGTTCTTATTTTTCACCTATAGTCGAGAGCCACTTATAAAAACCGGCGGAACGGTTTTTATGATAGGTAACACTTTTTAATTTTTTTGTTATTTTAATGTCAATCTTCCATGACCGTATTCTACGATATTCCGTAAACGAATCCGTGACTTTTCCCATATGTAAAATGTATATTAAATTTCCACGCATATGTTAAGTTTATGTTTTTAAAATAATTGTGTCAGTATGCTTTTACTTACTATAAAAGTTTATCATTTTAACTATATCTTCTTTAATCTTCTTTATCAAAAGTATTGATTTCTAGCTGGTATCACTCTCTATGATATCCCTAAAATTTTCGTAGTATTATCGCTATTCCACTTTACCATTAATATTCCTCTCGTGATATTACATAATGTACTATTCGTTGTTGTGTCCAGAGGGCGGAGCTGATCCGAAGTCGCCGGTGGGCACAGCTGCTGCTTTCAGCAAAGCGAATTCACAGGCTCTGCGTCTCGCAAATATGTCACTGCTGCTGGAGTTCGCCTCGGAAGAACTGCTCAACTCACTCCACAGGTAATACTCAAACGGCGAAAAGGGATTTAGGGTGAGGAAAAGCAAAGTTCACAAAAGATTGGCTCAGTTATTTATAGCACTAAAATGTAACTAAATAACCGCAAAAACAAATGTTAGAACTAGCAACAAGGAGTATTTCATTGAAACATTTTTAGAGTATTTCAAATTATTCAGCCCTGCCTGATGTTCCCCTCTATTTTTTTTTGTAGTTTCGAAGTTTTTTTTATTATTTTATTTATTTATGAATTCGATGAATTCAAGTTTCTTTTTGCATGAAATTTGAGTTTACCAAAAGCATTAAAATAGGAAATCTTCTTAAACCCATACTTTTTACAAAACCATTTTTCAACTAAATTACGATCAAATTCTGAAACAGCCTCTTGTTAGCTTCTAGTGAGCAAAAAGTTACTATAATAGTTCAATAGATCATACAGCTTAATAGGACTATTCATATTATTTAATGTTACTGTTCTAGGATAAGACATGGACGTAAATTGCACAAGTAAAATTACTATTATTATTATAAATATTTACTGGGTCTTAATGATGTTTTCGGAGTTTTATCAGAATAAAGTAAATTGTAAAATAATTCAAAATAAAACAAGTATCATTTAAAAGTGAAATCTTTTTGTGTTGTTTCACTTCTCACTATTCCAAGTTCCATCATGTTTGATTACGTTAGCTAGCCAGTAAGCAATTTAGTGTTCAGAGTTTTGACTTGGAAACTCCTCACCTTCATTATAAATCAAATAAATTATTTCTTAAAATTAAACTTTCTTGTACATTATTCTTGTTACTATTACAACTATTATCGTTATTAGTGAAGCTTACATTTTATATTCACTGACACCGTTATTTCCCAAAGAAATAAACTACTTTCCCGCTCGTTTGCCACAATAGAAAGTGTAACAGGAAAAACAGAAGTATCATATGCTCTAATATGTGCAGAAGTAATGCTTTAGTCCGAAGCTTTTATGCCAAGAAAAATAAGAAGCCGGAAATATGCTCCTACTTGCAGAACAATGAGAGGAAGATAACCAATGAACTGAAAGACTTCTATGACTATTACCTAATTAATTAAATGAAATAAATTGATTCAATTACTCAAATATCGCAATAATCTCAAATTGAGTCAAACTAAATCAAATTGAGCATCTTAATTTATAACTCGGAACAACCAATGGAGAAATTTTTCATGGCTTAAGTTTTTCTTATATAGTTAGTCGCATTATCGTATTTCTACTATAGTGTAAATTCTGACGAGTGAATGGAAAATATCCACCTCATGAACTAAATTTATGAAGAATGTGTAGCTTGTTTGAAACGGAGGTTGACATAACTAATACAAATAGACCCCTCATCTGAGCAGTGTTGTGTCATTTTTAAACAAACCAAATCCTATAATCTCGTAAATAGTGGTTAACCAAAGTGTGAGGGAACATATTAATACTGTTTCATTGAAAATGGGAGACGGGGTCAGAATTCGAACCCGGGACTTTCATTTTTTACGCACTAACGCACCTTCGTTGAATGACTGTGGTATACGGGTAGGGAGGTGATCGGAATAGCGTAGCGCGTCATTGTGTAAAATGGAAGGTTCCGTATTCGAATCCCAGTACCGTCTCTCATTTTCATTCAATGTAGCATCATTAGACCAAATCCCTCTCATGAAGTAAATTATTTGTAATATTTTGTTTAATAATTTCTTCTCCCTGGTGTTTCGTGTTTCGTATTTAGCGTGGGTCTGAGACGCGGCCGCCGACAGGCCTTCGACAACACGCGTGACAACATCCTCAACTTCCCCTCGGATCCTTTCGGCGATGACTTCAGCGATGGACTGCAGAGTGTGGATGTGGCCCCGTTCGTGGCGGCGGCAGCTGCGGCGACGGCGCCCACCTCTGATTGCGAAGCCAACGACGACCGCGGTCCCTGCGATCCACGAAACTCCTACCGCACCATCACGGGCTACTGCAACAACCTACGACGCCCGCACCTCGGACGCAGTCTCGCCACCTTCGCACGGCTCCTACCGGCTGCTTATGAAAACAGTATGCATTCATTCTCTTTCAAAATTATAATAGGACTAACTGATTACCTGGACCCGAGATTTTTCTTAGACTGATCTTCTTTTACTCAGGAAAAAATAAAATCTATCTATATTAAGATTAAAATACTTTAACTTTCTGGTTTATAAAAACATGTTTAGCATCCTAATTTTTCAAATTCATAAAATTACAAATTTAATACAAAACTTGACTGTATACACTACACCGTCTCGCGCGAGCTACACCGGTCGAATTTTCGCTTCAGAGGCATGACGCGGCTGCACCATTTCAGTAAAAGTCTCGTAAAATCAAAACTATTCGTCGAAATTTGACAATTTAAAGACATTTTTAATCTTCATTAAATGTAAAAAGCAAATAATCCATTATTTTAATGGATTTCTTAAATTACACTCTTAAATTTTAAGTATTTTAACACTTCTATTTTAAATTTTCTTGTTTACTTAAACATCAACGATGTCATTAATATTTAAGTAAGGGGAAATTTGGCGGTTATTCCAACAAAAAAAGTGAGTGTTGAGTTATTTAATTAACTTCTTTTCTTTTCATGTTCTTCTTTTCGAACCACTTCGATTTGATGGAATAACTTTATATTATAGGTCATTATTATTGCATTTATCTAAACAACGTGTACCAGATCATGTTCCTATTTTTGTCTGTTCACAGGTATCTCGCATCCCCGCCTCACTTCTGTTTCTGGAGCCCCTCTTCCTTCACCGAGGATTGTCTCGACGCAAATCCACGCAGACATCAGCAACTTGCACAATCGCTATAGTCTTATGCTCATGCAATTCGCACAGTTCCTAGACCACGACATCACGTTCACTCCAGTTCATAAAGGTAATAGCAATGATATATTACTCCAAGAGGGCGAAATTTTAAAATAAATCGTCCAGAAAAGATTTTTGTGTATATGAGAATAAAGACGAATACATAATGACAATGATGAAAGATTCCCGAGATGGGTGAGGTTCGAGAAACGTAGTAAACGGTATAACTATAAAACACCCGCAGTATACACAAACTGATAGACAAATAAAAATTTAAAAATGTGAATGAATCTTGGACAATATTTTTTATTTATATCATAAGACCAAATGAAGCAGAAAATTGTGGTTTGAACTTATTTCAATGCAGATACTAACACAAGGTAACTATAGGAACTCCACCACATCTTTATAATCTATGTTGACAATCTATTTACAAAACGTAAGTAATATTACTTATAATGTAATAAAAGTGTGACATAAGACCAACGTGTGAATGAAATGAGGAAATATATTATATAGTTTACTATATATGTTGAAGAAATAATATTTAACTACACAATTAATTGCATGTTTAATTATTTTTTAAATTATTTGTACTAGTAGTACACCTACATCTGAGTACGCATTTTTTTCCACAATTCAAATTCTCTAGACGCATCTGCTTCATTACAATTAAGAAATTTTAAGATGTAAAATACTCCGATTCTTTTTCTAAGGAGTGCTATTTTATCTTTGTCATTGTAGGTTTCTTTGCATCTATTCCTGATTGCCGTGCGTGTGATTCACCGCAGACAGTGCATCCCGAGTGCATGCCTATCCCTGTACCACGTGGTGACCACTACTATCCCACTTTCAACCATTCGACGGGTGAGCGCTTGTGCTTCCCCTTCATGAGGTCACTGCCCGGCCAACAGCATCTTGGTAAGTCCCCATTAACACGTTTTTTTAACAATTTGTATTCACGAACATTTATTATTACTCATACATTACTCTATCGCCTTATTCTCTTTTATCTCATTTTCCTGTCTGTCAGAATCGTCATCCTCTCTGTGGCCATGGCAAAGTCACGATGTGTCATAATAGAATGCCAATCACACGATGAACATAATGCGATCAGGGAAAAGCAAATGTTTCTCTACAGTGATCAATCACGGGCATAATGAGATCTCTCACAAAACATGAACTTCTTGTAACGCAGGTCCTCGTGATCAGATCAATCAAAACTCCGCCTTCCTGGACGTGTCGCAAGTATATGGGGAACATCTGTGCCAATCACGAGAATTACGTGGCTTCGGAGGCCGACTCAACGTGTCCCGTCATCCGACAGACGCCAAAGAATTGTTACCCCGCTCTGCGCAGCATCCTGAGTGCAAGGCACCATCTGGATTCTGCTTCATCGCAGGTAATTATACGAAGTATTGCAGAGTAGTGTGTAACTGCTTTTCGTGATATTTTACGTGGTTATTAAATACTCATAAAAATAAACAATGAATTGGAGTAAATTTTCTGTCGTGCAGTAATAATGCTTCTTTGTTTGTATTACTTTCTAAAAACAGAATAAAATAAAATCGATAAGTTAAGTGTGTCAGGATTCAATTGTTAATCACTACGATTTTTTAGTAACATGGAAGAGAGTTTATATATTATTATCAGGGCTTGGATCGATTTTAACTAAAATAACACTAAAAATCCAATAAAATTCACTAAAAATTCGAAATATGCATTAAAAATCAAGTTACTTATGTATCTACATATTACTAAGAAAGAGCAAATGTAAATTGGTTTAGTGAAATAATACAACGGAGTTCGTTCATACAGTATATGCCATACTTCAATGCTAAACATGTAAATTTTGATTGCAGTAATTTAACCTAAAAATTACGGAGTTCAAGAAAAAATATACGAAAGTATGCATTTATATACGAAAAAAACCCTCAAATTATGCATTTATATGCACTATTAAATTAATTTAAAGAATCCCACGAGGTTAAAATTCTAGAAAGTCCGGAAAGCCATAGAAAGTCCGGAGACAAATGCAAAACATGTGAAGTCCGAGTCCTACTTATGACTGAAAAATGTTTATAATACTCTCCATGTTATTTCAAATGAATAAAGGAGTGCTACGTCCATAGTCACATCGCATGAGAATGACGAATCACTTACATCCAAGGACCGTGTGTTCAAAGACAACAGGCAGGGAGCTCAATGTGTGTGATGTTGTTTCGCAGGTGATGGGCGTGCGAGCGAGCAACCGGCGCTAACTTCCATCCATACGCTGTTTCTACGAGAGCATAATCGCTTGGCGGACGGACTCCGGGGACTCAATCCTCACTGGGGAGACGAGCGCATATTCCAACACGCGCGTCGGATCCTCACCGCCGCCACACAACACATCGCCTTCAATGAGTTCCTGCCTCGGGTGCTGGGTTGGAACGCAGTCAACCTCTATGAGCTCAAGTTGAGACCTCAGGGCTATTACACGGGTACGGTTGTGTTGCGCGGCAGAGAATTAGTGAGGAGAGTGTCTGCCATTGCGATGAAAACAACTCTAACGCGAAAAATAAACTCTCCTAGATTAATGTCTTAAATAACTCTCCATACTCGGAAACTATGTAGTTGTAAGAACTAATGTTGATAAATTAGTATGAATCTCACAAAATATTTCATCATTGAAGAGATAAAACTTATGTAAATCACCCATTTAATTTAAAGCACAGTACATTTTATAGCAACTTTATTTTATTCAAGCAATGTTGAGGAAGATAAAAATTAACGAAAGTTAAATTATGTACTCATGAACAATTTCTAGAGACAAATTTGTTAACAAGTATATAATGGGTTATAGAATGTCGCTCAATGAATGTTCCACTTCTCGAAATTCGTTAGTTTTGAAATGAATTGTCATAAATGCCTATTTCAGGTTACAATCCCTCTTGCGACCCGAGCATCGTGAACGAGTTCGCGACTGCTGCTTTCCGCATCGGTCACAGTCTCCTGAGGCCACACATCCCGCGTATGGGCCCCAGTTACGAGGCTCTGGATCCACCACTGCTGCTCAGAGATGGTTTCTTCAATCCAGATATTATTAATCAGGTGATAGTTATGTCCACAGATATTCACTAGTCACTTCCGGCATTCCTTTTTTGGTATTTAATTATTACTCAAACGATCTAAAGCAGATCAAAATGAAACACTGCTCAGTGACTATGTCAACCACAAGAAAAACCACTGAAATTTTAGTTTCAACCCGTTCAGCAGTTGAAGCGTGAAACTTTTCCAACGAAACTTTTCGTAACACGTCCGTAAGTAAAGATGAATATGGGTGTCACCGACGGAAGCTGTAAGAGAGGGTTTTTTACGTGGAGATATAAACAAATAAATTTATGTAATTTATTGTTGGAAAGAATACTATTTGATTCATCAAAATTCGTAAAATTGAGTAAAACATCAGGGACGAAAATAATTTAAATTCCGAAGTAACGCTGGGTAAGTTCGTATAGTTCTCAAAAACTGAGCCGTAGACACCCGGGATAAGTAAGTCTATATTCATAAATCGAACATATATTTGTGTTTCTCGTGTTTACGATTTATCTTTAATGTAATATACACTATAATTTTTTAATAAATCAGAATGAATTTTTAGCTGATAAATATACGAGCAAAACTTGTTTACATTAATCTACTACAAAGTACTATTCGAGGTAATTTGTAATACAAGGTAATTTGAGGTCACTGGTCTGATAATACAAATGTGTGTACTTATGTAAAAAACGTGTTCCTACAGGTACATATGATTGATGAAATTATCCGAGGTCTGGTATCCACGCCTATGGAGAATATGGATCAATTTGTGACTGGAGAAATCACCAATCACCTCTTTGAAGACAGACGCATTCCGCATTCCGGAGTCGACCTCATTGCCCTCAACATTCAGAGAGGTACGAGGAATCTTATTATGCGAACAATCTGTGATCGGGGTCTTGGAGCTTGGCTTATGGTGCGGTAGGCGAGGTATAAAACAAATGAAGGCGGCTGGGAGGATATGTGGAGCGACTTTTTTAGTCACATATCAGTAGTGAATGAGATAAAAATAGATGACGATTTATTTTAGAGGCATAAAGTGTACATATAATATCTAACAAAGCATTAAAAGTTAATTTTACATCGTTTTATTGGCCGTGTAAACGTGCAAAAACATTTTAATATTCAACTATTTTTGTAAATGTAGTTTTTCTTTACTCTTATTTCAAAAATAATATGTGTTAATGAGCATAATATTATTGAATACCTCGCTTTTATTTATTGTTAAAAATNCTGTAAACGTGCAAAAACATTTTAATATTCAACTATTTTTGTAAATTTAGTTTTTCTTTACTCTTATTTCAAAAATAATATGTGTTAATGAGCATAATATTATTGAATACCTCGCTTTTATTTATTGTTAAAAATTTGCGTGTTCACAAATTTTTAATATTTCCTTTGATGTCGCAATCATTTTTCAATGTTTGGCTGCGCCTCTTACGAAAATGTAGTTAGTGTGTGCCCACGGATCAAATATAAAGAACATTCATATAAATAATACACTTATAAATTTATGTAATAATATCGCCAAATTTTGTGCAGAATATCTACATTGGGGAAATTGCTTTAAAAAGAAATATGTGGGAAAAGTTGTTGTCTTTGGCTAAAAGTGCTGTGATTATCGACTACTATCAGACGTAACTCGATTCATTTGGAATTGAAATTTATTAACATGCACATATAACCCTGAAATGTAAAATAATCGAGTATATGTCGAAAAATAGTATTAACATTATGAAAGAAGAGTGTAAAAACAATGTGAGCCACTCGAACAAAACATGTAATACGAGGTATCGATTGTGCGAGCAAAAGGCAAGAACAGCCGGAGGGGTGCGCGTTGATAACAAACGTATTGAATGAACACGATGAGAGAGAAAGACTTCTTTGTTTCGTGAGACAATTCAATTCACTCCCTCGTGAATGGCTCAGTGCCAACGCTTTGTATTTTAAATGATAGTTGACGCAGTTCAGCTTCATCTTCCATTTTTGGGAAGAAGGTATAGATTCTTTAGCCTAAAAGCAGGAAGGAACTCAATTCATATTTTTTGTCATTCCACATTAATAATAAACCGAATTCATTAAAATGATTCAGAGTAGCCGTTCTGCTTTCGACATTTCCATCAATTACTTCTACCATCATCTCTTGGACTCCTTTCTGTTCAAATTTATCACAGTGATTGGGGAGTGGCAAATTTGCGGCTGTATGCCACCTGAACGTTTAAATAGAGCAAAAAGTCAGAGATATTCAAGGTACCTCAAGAAACATTAACTAAAGCTCTTAGAAATATAATTACACCTTTTAGAAGTAACTTGAGACTAAACCTTTTCTATAATTATAATATTTCACAGATATTTTACCTAAATCAAAATATTTTTCTTAAATACGGTTCATCAAAGATCTTGCGTAGTTTGCAAAAATTATTAATGTCATCCTTTTTTTCAAATATCCGATGAGCATAATTATTTAAAGAAATGTATCATCCTTTGAAGTTTGAAACTTTACTCCGATGTTTAAACCGCGTTGTTTGATTGCTGCAAAAGTTGCCAGTAACCTAGACTGTATATTGTGAGCATAATACATATTAATGTGAAATTTGTGGGAAGAGTTATAAGTGGGAAATCTATGTGCTGTGTATAGAAAGTATCTGTAGACTTGCTGTTGTAATTTTACTTTCTATCTCATCGAATGAAAAAGCATAAAAAATAATCTATGACCGTACTAGAGTCGTAATGCTAGGAGAAAACAAATAAGTTATGATTACTTTAAAGTATAGAACTTGATTTATGATTTTTTTTAAGGTTTAGAGCTCGTTACTAACGATGTTGAAATGTTTCTCCCGTGTGCCTCGATAGGAAGAGATCACGCTTTGAGGCCTTACAACGATTACCGCGCGCTTTGCAACTTGAAGCGCGCTGCCACGTGGGAAGACCTCCAGCGAGAGATCCCGAGAGAAGTGATCGAGCGTCTAAAGCGCATCTACGCCTCCGTCGATGACATCGACCTGTTCCCTGGTGGAATGAGCGAACGCCCGCTGCAAGGCGGTCTCGTCGGACCAACGTTCGCCTGCATCATCGGCAT
>NNCF01127271.1:153314-197971 GCA_002313205.1 Laupala kohalensis
CCTCTACCCGAAGGAAAACCGGAGAAAAACCCGGGCCAGGATGGGGCTACTGAATTTATGTACACAATCGTGCCAAAGTTGAGTACACATACAACTAAATTAATATGAGCCATACGGCAACACAATCATGCAAGAAAATAGTTTTTGAAATTGTTATAAGTTGTTTAAAAAGTACTACAGCAATGGCGTGATAAAGCACAAGACGAATTTAACTTTTGTTAAAATCAATAAATTCTTTTACAGTGTAGAAGCACTGGTGCAGGAGGTAGTTTTTAACCGCGGATTTGAAGATATTCAATTTCATAATATCTTTTATATTCTTGGGCAGGGAATTATATAGAACGATTCCCGAATGGTATGGTCCCTTTTGGCAAAGAGTGGTTGACACTCTAGGGCGATGAATATTACTACTATTGCGTGTATAGTGTTCGTGAACGAGACTGTTTCGTATAAAGCAAGGGTGGCACTTCAGTAATTCGGTCTTAACAAACACGACCGTTTCATAAATATAAATGCAGGGAAGTATTAAGATATTTAACTCCTTGAATAAAGGTTTACAAGAGTTTCTAGGGTGAGATTTACAAATTATCCGAACTATCCTCTTCTGAATTCTGAAAGTTTGAATACACTGACCGGAATTACCCCAGAAGGTAATGTCGTAATGTAAATGCGAGTAAACGTTTGCAAAATAAACGCAACGGGAAGTACGTGGACTAACTGCGTTAACTAAGATTCGGAATGCGTAACACAAATTGCTTAATTGGGAATTAAGATTGTCAATGTGACAATTCCATTTGAGGTTGTCTTGAATATGGAGACCTAAGAATTTTGTATTCGTAACAGTTTTTAATTGTGTTCCGTTTAAAGAAAGAGAAACCTGGGGTAAAGATTTTGTGATACTATTGTGAAATGACATAGACACTGTTTTGTCAGTGTTTACAATGAGACGATTTGCATGGAACCAAGTCGAAAGGTTAGACAAAACTTTTTGAGCATTGGCGTGTTTACATAGTAAATTAGTGTCATCAGCAAAAAGAACCATTTTGCAATCTGATGTGGATGATGACATGTCGTTCACATACAATAAAAAGAGTATAGGGCCGAGAATTGATCCTTGGGGTACTCCGCAAGTAAGTGGCTTTGTTTCTGAAAGACAACGCTCAAGTATTTTATTTTTAGTATAGGATATTTCTACCTGTTGATATCTATCTTTTAAATAAGAAGTTAGCCATTGATGTGGAAGTCCACGAATGCCTAAAGAATGCAATTTGGAAAGGAGAATTCCGTGATCGATGACATCGAATGCTTTGGATAAGTCAAGAAAAACACCCTGAGGATTTTCTCCACGGTCTAGAGATGTGGTAACATCGTTTAAGAAGGAAAATATGGCGCTTGTAGTGGAAAAGGATTTCCTAAAACCGTGTAGATCGTCAGAGAGGATGTTATTTTTTGATAAAAAATCTAGAAGACGTTTAAAAAACAATTTCTCTAGGATTTTTGAGAAAGTGGGTAGTAGAGATATTGGTCGGTAATTTCCAATATTATGTTTGTTTCCTTTCTTGTGTAAAGGTTTCACTTTAGCTCTCTTAAATATTTTAGGAAACACCCCTTCCGATAAAGAACTATTAAAAATATTTATGAGTGGATTTAATATAGCATGGGACGAAAATTTAACAATAAACTCAGGTATATCGTCTACACCTGTTGAAAATTTGTTTTTTAATGAGCTGATATTTCTCATGACTTCACTGGCGTTAGTTTCTGAAGTGAACATAGAATTGGGTACGTGGGTAAAATGATAATTGGAGGACATTGATTTGGATATATTGAGTTCGTTATTTTACCAACTTCTGAGAAGTGAGAATTAAACAAATTTGCGATGTCCTGAGGATTTGATACGATTTTGCCATCGTTTAGAAAAGAAATCAGTAGCCATCGTTTAGTATGAATAATTATATTTCATTATAATAATTTTCATGATCTTGAAGGTCTATAACATGAAAATCCATGAACGTACCTGTCTTTGTGACACCCCCTTCCACATTACAACTAATCATACATCAACTTTATGCTCAATGGGATTCCTCCCCCCACCCCTCTCAAAGCAAACGTATTTTATGGATGACTCCTTAATACTAATAATTTAATCTACTTCATAATCTGGTCTGGTGTGAAAACTGGTAAGTGCAATTTCCATAGCTTGTAACATACTTTACATTTCTCAGCTTCTCTACTTACATTTAAAACAATCTCCATAGTAGGATATTTTCCAGTGTTCTCTCCAGTATCATCTATTATCACTATGTGCTTGTTATATGGGCACTACTTTCTCCATTATGAAAGTGTTATATACTGCATAACTACAAAGGAAACTGTTATATACCTTATATACTTCAGGACAGCGCTGTCCAACTGGTGGCCTGCAGGCCCACATGCAGCTTACAAAGGTTTTCCTTACAGCCCACAATAGCAGCACATTTTTAATCAAACATATGGAGGCACAAATTTGTGATATAAATCTATACTGCCAGAATTGATATTTGACACAGTAGGTTCAGTGAAATAAAATAGAAAATTGTGTTGACAATACACTCATCATATATTACAATATGAAAACATTTTATTCTTTAATATTAAAAATAATTCTTAACATCAGGAAAAGAACTAATTAATTTTTCCAGCTTGAATTAATATAACATTAAATATAGATTAAATAAATATAGATTTATTGTCAAAAATGAAGTACAATCTGCTTATGACCATGTAGAGGACAATAAATTGATGAGACTCAAAATGTCATGTTACAAACATAACCACCAGTTTTATTTGTCAGGCTTTTTCTTTTGCCACAACCCATCCCTTGCCATCCTGATAGATCGAAAGTGTATGGAAAATGGACGATAGCCTAAGATTAGTGCTGCTTGATAACCTCAGAACAGACTCGCTACAATTAAATATTTACTTTGTAATGTCAACCACACACTACTTACTTATTCCTCCAGAAGTTTTGTGGCTTCTTGCTCCCATCATGAAGTGCAGATTTTCCTCCCACACTACCATATCAGTTTTCTCTTAAAGCTCCCTTTGAGATGCATTGCTACTGGATTTCAAGGAATACTTGTGCTCATTTAATATTTTACCATGAGTCAGAATGACACAAAAATTCAATATTAAGGTTGGCGATATAGATTGAACTCAATATCGTCTACTTTTTTTCTGATATAAATGGCTTTTAGTAGAGTGATAAATAACGCTCTTCCAATTCTTCCATGATAATAACAATAAATAATTTTTACAAGTTGTAAGGGAGGTCATAACAATAAATAATTTTTACAAGTTGTAAGGGAGGTCAATCTGCCATTAATAACAAATTGCCTTTTGGACCACACCATGAGAACCCCTTCTTGCAATTTTCACTACTAATAGTGAAGCAAAGTAACCACTATAGTAAAGGGTGGCCATAAAATGAAAAAAATAGAAATGTTATGTCATTTAACTAGGATACTTTTATTCTCCAGAATCACATTCTGATCATCAAAGCGTTCCTCTGAAATACCCACATATTCCTATATGCTGGGGCACTGCAATAAAAGAGCGTAATAGGAAACTGGGATGCAGATTTTGCTGATACCCCTTTGGTATGAGTCCTATGTCACTGCACGAACCATAGAATGGTTCCTCCTATATGCATTCAAAATGAAATGCATATTATGTTAAATCTGCATACGTCAATACAATGGAAATATATGTATTCACAATAAAATAGATATTAATGGTAAAATTTCAGACAAATTAATATTAAGACAATTAATGAATAATAACAATGAAATTATATGTGAAAATGAGGAAACTGGAAAAAGATATTTGTCAATGATTTCATTTATTCTTGCAGTTCTTGGTAAGAAATATACGAGAAAGGACAGATTTAAAAAATGCCATTACTAGAACATTTTTCTATCCCTGAAAATAGAATAAACTTTAAATACATTCTTCATATAAACCTAAGAAATAAATAGCTACTCTCCTTTGAAAATACACCACAAGAAATATACAAAAGGAAATTATAAATTGCTATTCCGCTATTATACAAGGCAGAATCAAAGGAACAACTTAAGAATAAAATTCTCTAGCAACCATTCAATTATTTCATCTTCATCAATGAAGATCGATTAACATTGATCAATTAAAGAAGATTCTGATGATTATGAAAAGGAAGACCTATGTGTCATGAGGATATACAAACTATAAAACATGGTTTAACTTCCAATGCTTAACGACAAATTTTCAAAAAATAAAAAAATTGTCATTATGGAATTTCACAATCATGTCATGATGTTTTAAACCTTACACGTGTCTCACAGTGTCATGTAAAATTGGGCTGGGTCTATTACAAGATACATACTTTAAAGGTACTTAAAGGCTATGTAATATTACGTCAAGATAAACCATACTCCACAGCCACTTAAGAAATGGTATTCTTCCACTGAGTAAAATAGTATTTAAAGAACTAAAAGTTTTTCTTGTCTTAATTAATTATACAACTTTAACACTCAAAATTTAATATACTATACATTCAAGAAAAACCCTAAAATTATTATTAAAACACAAAAGAAAAGCTTGAAGTTTGTGAGTGTTCATATTTCCATTAAAAGAAATAAGTTTGGAGAATTTTTAGATGGAATAATAAAAAATGAAATATTTAAGTATCTGTAATTGCACCAAAAATTTGAAATATTCTAAGAATAAAGTTTCACCATTTATTTTTCATGACAATGGAAAATTTTTCAGAGCATTATGAAGGAATAGGGTTTTGAAATGTTGCAATACATTATAATTATCACATTTGTGATCAAAACAAATTAAATACTAAAATATGAAAGAAATTAGAGAATGCTGGCAACATAAAAATCATAATTAACCAGAATATACTTGAACTCAGATGGTTAGCCTGGCTTGTTCTTAAAACTCAGGTCTAAGAAAATAAAACCTCTTTAGAGTGTTTCCAGGGACATCAAATCCCTTTGGAATGTAAATTAACAAGAAACAAATTACAAATATTCATGAATTACACGAGTCACCAACGCACAGAATGTTGACATAACTTTTGTTAAGCTCCGATATAACTTTTCATATTCCAAGATAAATTAGTAAGAGAAGAGTTAGTCTAAAAGAGCACTCTAAAATTAATAAAAAACTTAAAATTAACAGATCACAAGAGACTAACAAACATTTTCTCAGTATCATAGGAATAATTACATAAGAAGCAACTGACTATAAGGATACAGGTTTTAACACCACTAATGCATCCTAACGTCAGAGGTAACTCTTGAAATAATTATCTGCATTCATATAAAAACCTTATCACAGATTTCATGAAAACTTTTCCATAACATTCTAAAATATCAACATATTAGAAGTAGACATTTTCAAGGCCAAATTTAATTTATTATCGCCAAAATTAGATATATCCAATTTGGAAAAATATAATTATATAATTAAATACTCATTGTCTCATCGTGTTACAACTTCGGTCTCAGCAAGGGAGATTTTTTTTCCTTTTCTTTCATTCTTTATAGGAGAACCAATCTTAAACCAGTATCCACAAATCCTTTTTCAGAATGATAATGTTCGATGTCAAATGAAGGCGCTGCCAATCCAAACACCGTATGTACAAAAAATGCTGAAGAAATTTATTCAAGGTACGGTGGTCCGGCAGATGAACTGGAGACCAGGCAGAGAGAAATCGAGTCAGTAGAGCTAGTCTGAGATGAAATGCACAACCTGCCAGCAGGAGATGGTTCAGAAATTGCCAGCAGCAGCAGCAGCAGATTGCCTGGTCCTGGGTTCCAAGAGCCGGAGGAGGGTCTTAGCTGGCCGGCACCTCAGTCTTCTGAGGCTGAGGCAAGGCATCTCCAGCAGCGGCTGGTAGAGGTGGAGCTTCCACACACTTCCACAAACCGTACGTCTTGCCCACTGTAGTCTGCCAAAGACGGAGAGTCCCATCTTCAGAGCCAGAAGCGTAAAGCTCTCCGTCCGGAGAGAAACGCACACAATGAACTGGCCCAAAGTGACCCTTGAATGACTCTGCAACAAAACATACAAAACTTACAGAAACATAAACATTACTCTAAAGAAGAAAATGGTTGAATCTTCATAACATTTGGTGTTTGTCATTACTATCAAGTTACAGGCAAAAATATTTTAGAAACCATAGTGTCAATTATTTTATTTAATTTTCATGAAAAACTCAACAAAGACAAAATATGGAGGATTTTTCAAGGAATGACCAGAAATAAGTTCTTCAGAGTACGAGCTNGAAAAACTCAACAAAGACAAAATATGGAGGATTTTTCAAGGAATGACCAGAAATAAGTTCTTCAGAGTACGAGCTAATTTATTCAAAATAATTCAGATTAATGCACTGCTCCATTTATAAGCTCCAGATGATAGCACTCCAAAACAAGACATCTCACTCAAGCATGAATTAAAAGTGTAACATTCAAATCTAACTGAAGAGTGAAAAAACAAGTTATCTTTAAGCAAGGCATGACTTATGTACCCAATCTTTTCTTCTTCAAGACATCAGTATTCAAACATTAATATCTCACCTATTTCAGTGCCAGTAGTATAATCAAATTTATACATTTTCAGATCCTCCCCTCCACAAACAAAAATTGTCTTATCAGGATGCAGTGAAGCAGAATTAACTTGAGTCGGGACGGTAAATTCACGAATTTTTTCCAACCTGTAAGATATAAAAATTATTTAAAGTCATTCAAAAATTATCTTGATATCTACACTGTGAACAAAACTAATTGGCCCTATAAATACAGAATTCTTGACAATGAAGTAGTTTGGTAATTAAAATATTATCAAATTTAATTTATAGTTCAAATAAAAGTGTACAAAACTTATTACAATTTTTTAATATATTAATTTTTATTTTCAATGATAATTGAAGTAAATGTTGTAGCAATTAACTAGATTAGTGGTAAGAGGAAACGAGCAAATTCTAAGTGAAATGATAACAATAGATGTAAAAATTAAATGAAAACATTAAAAAACAAAAGTATATTTTTTACTTGAAATCAATCCCTGCATCCCCACTAATAGCAACAGAATATTCTTTATTACTGGGAAATTGGACAAAATTTTCAATCTCCAGACAGGACACAAACCCTACATCTAATGAAGTAAAATGTTTTAAACAATTAAGCTATCCGAGTTTGTAAGATTTGCTCTTTTGTTCTTGAGAATTACAATCAATATATTAATTACATCAAACTTTAACTCTCCCTCATGTAGCAGAGAGCACATTGTTAGGTGAATTATTTGTCTTAAATATTAAGATACATTGTTAGGCCTTACCACTGCGTGACATTCTGGAGGTAGAAAATCTGCTCAAGTTGTATTAATAATTTCACACAGATCACATCAGTATTACAATTTCAATGTGGTTCCATTACAATGTTACTTACTCATTATAATATTAATTGAAATAATCAAGTAACCCAGAAAAAAACCATTTATCTGTATGTGGTTATTCATTGGGGATTATCCACACAGGGTTCAAACATAGCAATACCAGATCCATAGTATGACTGACGTTTTAAATGCTTAAGCTACACTGCTGCTTGTAAGGGATATCAATTATTTTAAATTGACATGTAAAACTTTACACCTCTGTATCTTGTAAATACTTGAGAGGCACTTGTAATTACATCAGTTCTAGTTACATATACGTATGTACTACTTTCCTGCGAATGAGCAAAATCTGCAATCCACTACATGTATGCTCCTCATGTCAGCGAGATATTTGAAATGTGTAATTAATTACAACTTCACAGTAAAAAAGGAGCACATAGTACGTTCACAGCAGGGTTGGCATATTTCAACCACTTTGGTTCCAACCATGGTTAAACTTTAAAATCTCTGTACGAACAACTTTCTGTTAAATATTAGTATGACTATTGTTTCTATTTTGTATTCGCTTTACTAGAACTATTGCAAAGTCAATACATTTTAAAAGTTGAAATGTAATAGTTTATTGATAACCATTTATTGTTAGACCTGTACCAATATCAATACTTCACAATTTGTTATTATTTCTAGATAAGATTACAAGTGAAGATATTCTAGTATGATTAATGATCAACTTCTACTACAATTAACACCCATTACATAATATAATTAAATAAATAATGAAAGACTTATGACTTTTTATGAATGAATAATATATACTTAGTGTTAAGAACTCACAATGTTTTTGACATAGTTTTAAGCCATTGTCAGGTGATTCAAATAAATTATATGCCAGTTCTTATCACAATATATATATTATTTGTACATAAAGGTCGTAAGTCCTCCATTATTTATATAATTAATGATCAACATTTTCATTAACTTTCTTCTATTAGTCTTATTCTAATTTCCCAATACATCAAATAAAGTTTAAATGAAAACAATAAACAAAACAAAACAAAATTAAAAAATTTAATACATTTTTTCCTCTCAATCCTCACTTATAAATTATTTCAACACTGAATTTTGTGACATGACTCAATATAGAAGACTCACGTTAGAGAGTCCCAAAAGCTGACAATATTTCCATGGGTCACTGTGAGGGTGGTGCCATCTTTAGATACTTCCAAACTACTAGGGATTGATTTGAAGTCCAATTTTTGCACCTCCTAAAAAAATACAGACTAATTTGCGACAGAGCATTTCACACCATATTTTGTCATAAACACAGGGAAAACCAAACTTGAGACATAGTAAGACATGAAAGAAACAGCATCAAACAGAATCAAATGCGAGCTCTCGTCAAGGCTAAATGTTCCAAAGAGGAACATTATTTTTAAATGATGACGATGAATAGATAAATAACTCATTTACATACCTTTCAACAAGCATATTATAATTTACAATGAGTTTAGGACACAACATACTGATTCATTCACATGAATGCACAAAAACAATGAACTAAATGGTCAGAAGAATTTGTCAGGTTAAGATAAACATTTCCCAATCAAATGAACATTTGTAATTAGCTCAGTCAAATAAAGTAGTAAAAGGTGACATTTTGAACATAAAGGGGAAAAAACAATGCAAACAATATTTCTCATTTGCATGTTTCAAAAAGAATAAATTTATGATTGATTTGCAATACAGTATAAAAAAGATTTGCAATGTCAATTATATAAAGCATATGACATTAATCCCGTACCTGACCAGAATTCCTGTCCCACACTCTCAGGGTTCTGTCATCAGCACATGTTACCAAATGTGTGTCTCCTCTGAAGAAAATGACATGCCTAATTCCAGAAGTATGTCCAGAAAATACAGCAGGGCCTGAAAAAGAAATCACATTCTTTTACTTTTATAATCTCCCAAGTCTAAAATAAAATATTTTCTGAACTTATTGCATTACTTTTCATTTCCTTCATACTAGATAGCTTCTTAAGGACATGAAAGTATGTTCAAATATTAAAATTGTTAAGAGAAGAACAACTACAATTGTAATAATTATAAGTGCAATTTTTTTTATTACACATTTTATTGTACCGAGATATATTGATTAATCAGCAATGAATTTAATAAAAGAAAACGAATAAGCAATTCTAAAATTATTTTTAAAAGTATGAAATACAGAAATGTGTCTTTTAAAGAATTTTTTATGTAACTTCTTCACTTCACATGTCAAATATTATTTCATTAGCCCCATTCTTTGTTTAATTATCCAAAAAGTAAAAAATTAAAAATATTTTTACCATTATCTTATTCAACACTAAATATGCAATTATAAAATGCCACTGAAAATATAACTGGAATGTGCATGTTTAAGTGGTTTGTAATCAGCTGTTTTGTTCGAAGGAGCAAAGATAAAATTTCATGTTCTCTGAACATTTTTTATCTCTGTATGACTGACCAACTGATGACCTAGAGTGTGACTACAATTTACTTATAATTTTGCCTTCAGAAAATGGTTTTCTTCATCAAAAAGTTCATTTGCTTTTCTGACACTCCATTTATTATGACTTAATGGTGATAGTTTACCATTTACGAGATCAAAAACAATTTGAAACAACAGTAATTAATACCTAATATATTAATATCAATTACGGTAATATGAACTCATAAAATGAAAAAGTTCTACAAAGAAATATTAAATGCAACAGTAACCTAAATAATATGATTATTGAATGCTTTTTTAATGAGTGACTTTCAGCCATGAATTGAGCGAAAATTCTGTACTAAAATTAACCAGTCCCATCACTTCTTGAGTGTGTCAATGTTGGTTATTGTAACCTGCATGTTTCTACCTCATGATAAAAATGTGCTGAAAAATAAATACTCAGTGCCTCCAAAGGGTTAAATTTTATCCTATTTTATTCTATGAGTTTACTTAATACTGAAATATCAGATTAAATGTCTAGTCCATTACAAAAGGTCTTCTGTTCGATTNTATTTACATTAAAGAAACAAAAATACTATACATAAAGGTGTAATTTAATACCAATAACTCTTTCCTACCTCCAATTAATTCAAGTAAAATTTATCATTATTCACCACTAACATGGCTTACAATTCACTTCAATAGTTTAATCAGAGTTCATAATTAGACTTAAAATGTGTTCATAATAAGTGATCTTTCTTAGCTATGAAAACAAAAATATCTTAATAAATTTTATGGGTAATTGTTCAAGTCAGTATAACATCATGAATTAGCTGACTGCAATATATGAAGTTATATAGTTTTTATGTTTTTCAGCAATAATTTTTTTACAAATAGATAATGTCAAAAACTCTCTAAAACTTGAATTTTATTAGGGATGTGAAAAAATTAACTCACTGGCTTCAGGTTTATTAAGATCAAAAATTCGGATCAACTTTTCATTGCTTCCTGTAGCAAATAAGTTGCTATCAGAAGAGAAGTTGACACTTTTCACAATGTGATTATGCTGGAATGAGTGCACCTCTTCTCCAGTGACAGCATCCCATACCTAGAAAGAAAACAATGATATGCAATGAAAATTCTGGAACAGTGATAATGGGGATATCAGCTTCACTAAATATTAAGTCAGTGTTTTCCAACGTGAGGCCCACGCCCCACAGGGAAGCAATTTATTGTTAGGGGGGCAATTCCAAAATGGACACATCCAGAATATAAATAAATATAACCATATGGTGATGACATCAGTTGACCATATGGCGACTCTTCAGTCCCTACTCGAGCTGGTTAAACATCCAGTACAAGTAACTGCTATGTTAGTAGCCGTGATTTCATTGTTAGATGTTAGAGTTGAACTACTGGTTATACTGGGATCTCGATTTCTGCAGTGTTTCGCAGTAACGTTCTGCATTCACCATTGGTGTTAATTTGAAATAAGTGTCCATTAAATTGTTGGAAAAGTCTCCTTGTTGTGATGTATAACTGGTATGTAATTTCAATTGGTAATTTTTATTAATTTTAGTTTTAGACGCATCATTTTCCAGAAAAAAATTTCAAATGAAAACGTATGTTATTTGTGGTGCGGTAAATGTGCCATGCATATTTAAATATGCCTTTTTTAGTCTACGTTTACTTCAGTTAATTTTCTTTTTGTAAATTTTTAATTTATTTCACATTTATTAATTTAGCCCATAGTGAAATGAGTAGTGGGAGCAAGAAAAAAATTTGTCAATATTGGAAGAAATATTTAAAATTTGGTTTCATACCCACTGTTCACAATGAACATTTACGTTTTTGTTTTTTTAAGTCAACAATGCTTGACCAATGAATCAATGAAATGAGGTCATCTTGAGGCAAATTTGAAGGCGAAACATAATGCTCATATCAATTCAGATTTGAATTACGTTCAGACTATAAAGAAAAATTTTGAAAAAAAGATTTACATTAAAGTCTTCATTTACTGCTCATGATGCAACTATCAATCATACTCTTGAGGTTAGTTACCAAATTTCATTACTCATCGCAAAATCTGGGAAGTGTCGTACTATAGGGGAGAATTTAATCAAACCATCAATATCAGCATTTCTTAAAATGGTTCTGGAAAAAGATGACAACTATGTTAAAGCTATGCTAATAAATAACAATACTGTTAGCAGATGAATAGATGAAATGAGTGAGGACATTGGAATATAACTTGTTGAAAAGCTGAAAACAAGAAAATTCTCACTGCAAATGGATGAATCAATAAGTCTTTCATTAAAATTATTTTGTACTTGAATTTCAGTTCTCAATTATTGTTTTGAAAATTTACTTACTGTGTTGGCTCAATAATTTCCTAGTGATTTCTTCCTAAAACCTATCATTCAAGATTTTAGGCTTAGGTGGGGCATAGCACCAAAAAGGTTGGGAAACACTGTATTAAGTGGTTCAATAAATTAAGATCTTCTCAGCAATTCTTTCCTTGTTGCAGAATTTCTTTCACACACCATACCAAGCATCATTTATTTTTTAGGTTACATACATACTAGAAGTGTCTACACAGACAGATTTAGCAATCTTTAAGAGACAAAGGAGAGAAGAAAGCATTTGAAAAATTTTTGTAAGTAACTTGCTTAAAGTGAAATAGAGCCCTAAGAAAATCAGTATAGATTTCTCCTTGTCAATCAGCAAGATAGTACCAAATCGAAAGTAAAGACTTCTCCTCTGAGGACCATTTTCTGGAAATTTCACTTTTCTACTCCTTCTCCAGGGAATGCATTAGCTCAATAAACGGAATAAAGTTATGATCATCTGGTTTACAAAATGAATAATTTTAAATAAGAAATCAACACAAAAAATGTCAGAAAATATGGAAGGTACCTTAGCATTAAAATCTGCAGCTCCAGTAGCTGCTTTGGAGGCATTAGGATTCAGAGCAACTCCCCAAACTGCTCCTTTATGTCCTTCAAAAGTTCCAATCCAATCACCCGTATCACCCTGTCGCAGCATGGGTTTGCCATCTAAAACACAAATTCATTTATCAATGTAATTTTCATAATCGCCCTTTAATGTAAATAAATATAATGATGCCATTACAAGGTTTCCCAGTATGTGTCAAGGTTATATATGTACCACACACAGGAACATAATATATTTTAAATATGCAAATGTCACAGGAAAAAGGCAATTTATAGGTGTACCAAAGCGAATGCTTCTAATATATAAAGAAAATAATGCATAATATACTGAAATTCGTCACAAATGTCGCTTCTCCCAAAAATAGGCCAAGGAGAACCAGGCAACCATTCGTGCAGCATGTACTTTCATACTTACCTTTACATGCTGATATAAGAAAATATCCACAATCGGTAACATCACTAAAGGCTAAATGTACAACAGGTCGAGTATGACCACTGCATGTCAACGGAGTTTGTCTTAAATTTGCCATAATCGCCAGTCCCTTACGAGAAAATAACCAACAGAGAACCCCTGATCGTCCCCTGCTTTCGTTTCGTTCGCACTGATTCCTCGATTCACATGACAGCAAAAATTAAAGAATCGAGCTTAAACGATACATGAAATCGAAGCATTCATAATCTTGTATCGACTCCATCAATCCGTAATGGTGGGAGTTTCAAATGAAACATTCGGGCTTTGTAATGTAACCTTGATATTAATCGAAGATGCAACCACAACTAAGTTACAATTATTGTCGTTTATTGAGCAATACAGTGGGAAGTGCGCTATAAGGTATAAAGTGCGAAATTACTTGAATGAGAGGAAAATGTAACACGGTAAATATATTACATTGTTTAACTATGTAATCCTAATAATAATTTCTCAATTTTTAGATGAGTTCTTCATCATCAGAAAAAGACGATGAAATAGTTTGTGCGTGTGATGATGAGAAGGATATAATATGTGCTGCGTGTTATTACAATCAATCGTATTTGATTAGAAAAATATGTGCATTATTCAATGATGAATACGGTGGACGTTTAGTCCACAGACATGACCGGCTACTGAACGAATATCTCCGAGTTGCTTCAGCAGGAGTTGTATCCTTTATTGATTTTATTTTTTTCATTCAAGCTTCTTAGGCAAATGAAACTAAAAAAATGCACTCCCTCTTTTCTTAATCCAAACTTCCGCGTCATATTATTGCCCCTATTTCAGAATCGGATGAATTTGTGTTTCGATTAAATACGTTAATTCGATGCCATTTGTCGATAACTTTCTCCCTCTTCCATTTGTCATTTTGAGTTTTTTTATTAACAGTTTAGGAGCAGACAAATTCCTGAACTAATTTGCAAATTGATAATGTCTCAGTCCAAAAGGTTTTATTTTCAGCTAAAATTAGTAACTGCTAATAACTTTCAGAGTAATCTATATGAACTTTTATTTTGACATGTTTCGTGTTCACACATTTCTGTATGTATCCTTCCTTTTAATGGAATTCGTTATATTTTCAGCCATTCATTAGAGTTACCCAATTGTAAAAATTCAATTCTTAATTTTTCTGTTTGATCTTGTAAGGTGTCATTTTGTGGTAATTACTTTAAATTTGTGAGTTTTAAAGGCATTAAAAATAAGATATTACGCAAAATTTTATTCATATGAAACAATTTCATCATTTTCACACCTTTTGGGGGGGGGAGTTAATAAAGTTTTAAACACAACGTTTCGACTGTGGACACAGTCATAAGGTGAATACCAAGTTTTTCAGTATAAAAAAACAACAAACATTTCACTTACCAATTACATGTTTGTTTTTTTCTGAGATGTAAAACTTGAGGACTGTGTCCACAGTCTAAATATTTTATTCAAACCTGTGTTAAACCAAAATAAAATAGTCTGAAAATAATTGTTTTATTGAAGAAATATTCAGACGAACCATTCTCTATAATTTTATTCATTTGGCTTTTATCTGTTGACTGTAATGTTGGCATGTCGACTAGTATCAAACTAAACTACGATGCGGTTCGGACCGTGGAAACTTAACAATCCATCGCCGATGAACTAGAGTTAAGCCGGTATTACACGGTCATATTTCTGTCATATACCTATGATAAAAGGTTTTTTCAACGAGAACGTATGTCATAGATATATGATAATAGTTGACCTATCATAAAAGCTTGTGCATTACACGGTCATATCTTTAATTATATACCTTTGATCATAGATATTGTAAAATAACTCGAAAATTAAAGGGTGAATGGAGTAGTGGGTAACACTCACCTGATTATATTTGCCCTAGCTAGCTCTAGTGCCAATAAAAACATTAAGTGAATTAGTATTATTTTTAATTAAGTGGAAATAACACACAGGGTTCCTTGTTAAAGGAAAACGCATATTACAAAAATAAAATTGACTTAATTATCCCTGATACATTTTTAATTAACACTACCATACACCCTCCCCCCAAAAAAAATCTCACGTTATCACACACAATATTGACATGAAATGTTTAAGAGAATTTTTGGTATTAATTATCACCAGTTAATTACAGCAAAAACATTAATTAAATTTAGAAAGCCATCATTATTGCTCACTCTTCTTTCAGCCCTCATTAAGAATACCATCACAAAAGTTCTGAGCGTGGGCCATTACTATTCTGGTTCGTTGCACTAGATCTTCTCACCACCACTTAAATATCTATTACTGATCGCTACCAGTATTCTCAGGTTACCTTTTCATTGATGAACAGATCAGACTAAAAGCGTATGTGAAGATTGGAATGCCATTGATTAGCATCGGTACGTCCTTCCTCGTACCTGCCAGTCGCCCATTCAGCGTTCAAAACCAGCCTCCTTTGGAAGTTGCCGCGCCTGCCTGGAGTTTCTCGTTCTCGGAATTTGCAGCGTTCAGCGTCATAATACAGTTCTTTTACAGCGAGAGTACATTCAACTAAATGCGACGCAATTAAATAGTCCTTACAATCGCCACTTGTTACAAAAATACATTTGATCTCCGACTAGTTCTCGGATAGATTATTAAAGTTGAAACTTTGAAAACTCTGCATAATTTGGAATAAGATCAAGTTATCAAATAAGAATAACTTGTCCAAAACTTCAAGACGATTGAGGTCAAGTATAATGAAGAAAATCTTGAAGTGATCTCGCAATCATTGAATTTCGGAATGATTCCGAATGTTCTACTCAAATCTGATCGAATGTGCTCGAATCTTGAAATCTCATTAAAATCTCGAATATACTCGAATGATCGAATTCTGCTCGAAAATACTCGAATGATCACGGAACGTCTCAGCTTCTGAGGGACAGAGTTGGGAACGAGGTGATAAAACATGATGCAAACTAACGTGATACATTTTTAAAAACCGTGTACTATTTTTTGCCAATCATGTCAAATTCACACTCATCGCGGAGTTGTCGTGATTGGTTGAATTTAGAACGACAAGTGCTTGTTCCTAGCCACTCAGAACGTTCCTTCCTAGAAAATTTCCTCACTTCAACGGCGTTATCTTTTTCAACCGACCTCTCCGTAAATTTAACCTAACGCTTTTTAAGAATAATAGAAAACTAAATTTAGGAAACTTTCGAACCTTTAACTGTCACTCCCTTGTCTTCAGCGCCTTCTTTGCAACCGTTCTGCGACGCACGCCTAACAGTCGCTGCCTCGTCGTGTACGTCAACTGTATCTAGACAATTCTAAAAAGCTGAGGGTCGAGCCCCCTCAGACCCACGCTCTCCGGGTCGCTATCTAGTCTCCTTTTAATTTGTAAAGGGTCTCTGCCTCTCTCCATAGCCACGACACGAGTTTCTCTTGCAGCTGCACTTTAAAATCCAAAATCTGTCACTAACGCTTAACTTGTCTCTTTCAAAATACTTCATATAATTTTCCGTTATGTCTAACGGAAAATCTAACGACGCCATCCATTATGTGTTAGCAAATTTACTACTTACTTCCCCTTCTAGTCAAAACTAAATCGCTGAATTTTTATGACCGTCCTCCGAACAACAAAATCCGAAACCCTGCGCCCTTCACATTGGTCGCTTTCCCTCGTAGCTGCGTAGCAGAAATCGCCGTTAAGATCCCGCTCGCTTACGAAGCATTTTGCTTGTCATAGTTCTCATTACTCTAATTAATAATTAAGAACTAATATATTCTTACAATATATGACATAGAAATATGACTGAGTAATACCTGCATTACCTGCGTTTGTTTAATTTGCTCTCCTTTTCTAATGCTTTTCTAATTAGCTGCCAGACGCACATAAATAATACCTCCAGGGAGATTGTTTATAAACTCATGGCAATTCAATAATTTATGGCAATACGATGTACTAAAAAGAGAAAAGTTAAATACATTGAGAATGAACATTAACTATTATTTGACATGTTGTGTAGTAAGTCTAATCGACTGCTGATTTTCATGTCTTCCCATCCCACATTAAATTTTGAGTACGTTACTAATGTTACAAAATTATTCGACAGAGGTATAACCTTAGCGTTGGCGAGTAGCTCTGTGAGGATGTGCGCTTCGTGGCGTATGTCTTGGAGTACCTGGCACGAGGTGGAAGTGGACACGGCAGCGGGGCTGGGGGTGGAGGCCCCGGCACGACGGCAGCGCTCCGCAACGAAGCACCGCTGCGTCGTCTGCTCGTGTTGTGTTCGCGCCCTCCGCTACTCTCGCGCCCCACTGCCATCGCCACCTCTTCCATTGAAAAGGACTTGCAGGAGCTCTTCAATGCTCTGGGTGAGCGAACGCACTGCATGGGGGACCTCTTTAACACAGATAAGCAATTCAATAGCATGTTTACGAAATTGTTTGTAATTATTCTTTTATCATTAACTCATTCCAACAAAATATCATGTAAGTTTAAAATAATACGCTTGTAAAATTTAGACAATGACATAAGTATAAATAGCGTTTTAAAATCGGATCAATTCGTTTCAATTTGTTAGATATGCGGATATATTGTTTAGGATTTTTTTCTTTCATCGTAATAAATTGTTGCAGAGAACGTTCATTTTCGATACTTAATTCATAAAAAATTATATTAGTAGTATATTATTTATTTATTGTGAAAGTACACTCGTACAACATAATCCTGTACCTCAAAAACAATGTCATTACCAGGGCTACATATGCACCGTCGTTGTCTCTTTAAAAATATTCCATTCCATCCCATTTTTTTCTCAACCACCCACTTCTGATCTTCCCACCTTGTATTATTTTCTACTTTTATTTTCTTGTCACTCTCCATTCTTAGCTGTGTTCCGTTTTGAAACAATTTCAATGATATAGTCCATGAATTCTGAATACATTCGATTTCTATTTTAAATAATTATATTCTTAGTACTATGACAAGAGAAACTTCTCCATAGTGATTATAGAAAGAAATAGTCATAAAATGATTATATTCTATCTATTTCAGCAATGTACACCCGCCAAAAAACGAGCTGCACCCAGAAAGACTCTACTCAACCGATTCAAACGTCGAGATTTAGTTGCCTAGAATTAAATTAACCCATGATTATCTTTCTACGCTTATTCGTGCACAGGTTATACGATACGGAGAGCGGGATTAGAACCTGCCGAACAGAATTATTAGTCTCCAAACGGAGGTGCCTGCTAAAATTACAACGTAGGATATTGCGCTTAGATCAACTTGACATGCTATGTCTCGGCTATAAGCTGCGCAACATAACTCCCGCTCACGCCGGGTATCAACTAGCGAGCCTACAAACTATGGCAGCACCTGCTAACAGGGTAGGATGGTCGCACTTTCCGCGAAAAAGACTTCAGCGCCTCTTCGAGTAAACCCTTCGTCGTACCTAAATTAGTATGCCCTTCGTCGAGTATACCTTGCCCTTCGTCGTACTTCGGTGGTCGGTGGGGATAAACAAGACGGTGTGCGTCGGGTTAGAAGACCTGAAGCATGAAGGACAAAAATACTCTACTCCCGGGTATTCTCAATCGTGTGGTACTGTAAGGTCGTCTTACAACACGTGGCGCACCATTCGTGAACGCTCACGTCCTTACCCATTTCGACGGGACAACACGTGTTCTCCTACCACGAACAGCTGTGGAGATTTTGCCACGGTAAGCAGGCCACTCCCCGATTGATAATGTGTGAGGTGCTATGGAGAGTACGATTAGGACCCCACTCTTACCAACTAATCTACAGGAACTGCGCATTCAGATGAAAGCTTCATGGGATGGACTCTTACAAGACTTCACTGGAGACCTCCACGATTTCATGCTCAGACGTATAAACACATGCATACACCATCATGGCGGTCCAACGTCACTCTTAAATTAGCCTTGTTTGGTTATGTCAGTAAAAACTACTACTAGAAATTTCACTAATTTTATACGCAAGGTATTCCCCACTTGCCCACCAAAAAATGATTGGAATCCATATCGTCATTCTACATGAAGCATTGTTTCAAAGATGAGTACAATCTAAGACAAATTCCAGCGTTTGAAACGGAGTGTTTGAACTTATTTCGGTAATCTAAAATTATTTCGGTATTTAGTTCTCTGAACAATATGGGTTGCATTAACAATTGAATCGAATGTTTCTGTTCATAAATGTATTAACTAATTTTAACATTTTGTTGCATTAAATGGCCATGTACCATAAACTTGTCAATAAATCAACTTTGTTTCTTTCCGTTCATCTCTTCGACCATATCTTCTTCATTATAGCACTGCTTTTTCCTTCATCTCTTCTAAAGGTCACCATTCTTGTTTAATTTGGTTTTAACACAAAGATGAACGTTGTGTAATATCTGCTGGAATGATATTAAGCCCCAAATCTTTCTCGTCTTCCCTAAACTATTAACTTTTTACATCAATTGAAAAGTCTTTCTCATTATTGTTCTCAATTTTATTTTGTTGATATTAACTTCCACGTATTTATCATAAATTAAATATAAACGAATTATTAACAAAGGTAAATTTTTCTTGCTATATTAATATATTCAAAGCTTACGTATTTTATAGAATTAAATGTATTAAAATAGTACTTGTACGAACAATTCTTTTATCTCAACTACATCAGATACTATTTAACACCAGAGCCCTTAATTCCATCATCCATAAAATCGATGTTCTTTCAGATGCATAGTACGAATATAATTTCTACTATAGAAGTTGTATTCCAATGAGTGAGTGTCTTTCGTTGGGCGTAGGTTTCGTCCTGGTGACTGTGGAAGACGAGGAGCTGTCTCTGCGCGCAGCCAGTGCTGTGCACGCGTTGCTCACGCACAAGGACTGCGTGCCGATGTCCGCTACGACCACTGTCTCCGCCAATTGCGGCCCTCCGACCAACCCCACGCCACCCAACTCTCCCACTCGGTTGCGACATTGTTGCATCCCTCGATACATCCCCAAGGATAAGGTAGCCATCAGGTTCAATGAAGATCTGAAATAAAACTACATGAACTCATTGTAACACCAAAAATGCATGAAAGGTTATGTTAAAGTATGATTGTTGGGAAACAAAATAATACATCTTAGAAATAGATACAGTGATTAAACGAGCGAATAGAGGACTATTCTAAGACAGAGTTCCATTTACAAAATTTCAAGCAATATATGAACCAGTAAATAATATCCTATAATTCCTTCGACAAGATATCCTATATTCAGACAATTCTGTAAAAACAAATTTGTCTTATCCCAAATTCCGCGTGAATTTGTTATTGTCATACTCCTTTCCAATATATTACCTGGGATTTTAGTGCGATATATTCGCACAAATACGCAAATTTGGTGCAAAGGGTTGCATGTTTTTAACTAACAATTTAGATAGATGCATTCCAAATGATACGTTCCTTCTTCTTTAAAAATGTTATTGTATTCTTCTGAATCGCAACACTGGAGTACACAATAGATATTGGTGACTTCCTTAGAAGACTGTTTGAAATGTCTTATTTAAACACACGAAGTGCATTTTTAAACGCTATTGGAGAGGTAACTGAACTCGAAAAAGAGTTTCCTCATTACAGTCCAATTCATTCCGTACATGAAATAGTATAACCATATATATAATAGTAAAGTTGTATTAGAAGAGTTGTATTATATTATAGTTAGAGTGTCTTTAATCGTTTCTCGCAACACGGACAGTCTGCCAAAATGGAAACTTTTGGTTTAGAAAAATTTCCTTTAGAAACTAAAGCAGGCATTATGAAACTTTGAAATGGATCCCAATATGTTATGGTGTTCACGGATCGTCCCGAATGTAATCAGTTCCTTATAACACAAGTTGGGGTTGGTGAAAACAAATACTTGTAAAACATAACAATACGATTAAATCCTCCTATTTTCGGGGATCTGTGAGGATGTTCACGATTCAAAACCAAATTAAACCAAAGTGAACTCACAGACATTTTGGACATTTAATTTTATTGATTTTGTAATTCCAAATCTTTAACAATGTCAGTATGTAAAGTTCCCTTCTTCATATCTCACATTACTTAGTAGACGACCCTTACATTGCTGGAGGCGCCCAACTGTAACACAACACCTTGTTGAAAGCATCCTGCAGCGTTCACAACTTCAAAGAGTAATTTTCAAAATTAGACTCTTCTTTCCTACCTATCTGTTTCGCATTTTCTGTCATTGAAGTAGATGTGTAAACTGTCACTATCGTCTGTAAAATATCGGAAGATGGTGAGCTACCTCCCTCACTCTATCACCACTTCTTCGTTCAGAGACGTCTTGACCCAAGGGTAAGGATGCTGATGTGGGTGAAAGGTAATGTGTCAGGGAGCATCTCTGAATGAAGACGTCTCGGAACAAAACGAGAGACAGAGTGAGGGAGGTAGCTAACCGCCTCCGTATATTTTACACACTACAGTAAGCTCCTCTTGTTCTGTCCGTGAACGCAGTGTGAGGGTTGGAAGAAAGCAGAAGCGGAATCAACCGCCGCGGCTGCTCAACAGGGGATGGCTGTCCCAGCGCAGGGTGAGCGAGTGGACACAGGTCCCATCCCCGTGCAGTGGCGCGTCGCAGCCGCAGAACGTTCCAACCTCGCTGCCACCATTGGCGCTTTCCTTGAGTTCGCTTCTCCCACCATGTACAGTACTCTCATCGACATCACACTGTTGCTAGCTTCCATGTCACTCAAATGCTGTAAGTATACACTCAAGGGATAATTATAGATTACTCAATAAATACTCATAGATACTGAACAATCAAAGATACTGAAAGATTAATGGCGTTACCCGTGTCAATGCTTTGACCGAAACGTGAGTCCGGGAATGAACTCTTAACTTCACTTCATCTGTCGGACTGTTAGATGTCACTGTATCCCTGAAGAAAACATTTTCAATTGTCGATGAATGGTTACAATATGAGGGTTCACAAGTTGCAGACGTGTTTTGATCGTATTTGCAAATTGTCGAACCGCAGCAGTAAAAATAAAATCTCTAGAAGTACCTACCAATCCTGGATTAAGTAGACAACAGTAAAAAGTTCAAAATCCAAATGTTCATTTCCTCTAACGGTCGGTCAACAAAAACAAAGAAGAAGAATTTCTTCAGTATCCTCTTGACTGAAGAAAGCGAAATCCCAAACGTTTCTTCCTATTGTGAGTGACCTTTATGAGTTTTTGTTATCTTTGCATATATTTACAAGAAGACAATAGTGGCTTTTCTGTTTCAAAATTTACGTGAAGAGGGTTAAGAATGGTGTGTGTTATTAAGGTTGTTCCAGTACTTCACATGACGTGGTTTAGTTCCATTTTTTCCACTCATTTCTGTAGTAATAGGAAAAGCTGCCTGTTGATTCACGTGACATCCACATGCGACGAACAAGGGTAGCGAATGCGCGGGCAATGAGCACACTGACAAAGAGTCTCTTGTCAACTTATCTCAGGACTCCTATAAATTAGAGACCCCAATCGAGAGTGTATCGACAGCAGTATCCACAATATTAGAGCACGTAATTTTTCATAACTGTCATATTTCCTACGAACAAATTCTCATAGCCCCTTTGGCGCCAGCTGTCATTCAGGTGCTCGTCTTTTATTGGTAGAGAAGGGAGAAAGGGGGGGAGACACGACACAATCATGCGACCAATTTCAGATTATTGTAACCACTATTAGGAACTGCGCGTGGTATTTTCCGGAAAAATGATAAATTCCGTATTATATTTCCTCCCCTGACGTTTTTTTCTTGATTAAGGTATCTACTATAAATGACCCACCTCTGGCAGGGCAAGGGCAGAGACGACGGTGCGACGCTGGCAGAGACCCTTCGTCAGTGCGTGTGCGTGTGTTGAGGGCCGAGCTTTGACTGGTTTCAGAACAGACCTTGTTGGCTTGCGCTTCGCCTAAAATCTTCTACTTTGTCTGGTTCTTAGCGGGACCCGATGACCGAATATCAAGTGTTTCGAGACACGCACCCGTGGTCGGGCAAATTGTGTTCTCCCATTCGATTGTGAGTTGCACCTAATGTATGTATGGCCGTTTTCTTATTTTTTATTCAATCGTATTTCTTATGTCGTAAAAATGACTGCCGTTCTCTTATGATTAAGGGGAGTCCTCTCCACATTCTTCTCCACCCTAGAGATGAAAGTGTCGGCAACTTTACANCCACATTCTTCTCCACCCTAGAGATGAAAGTGTCGGCAACTTTACATTTCCACCAGGAAAACAAACGTACAATTAGCATGAGAAATAGGACTTGTGCAGCCACATATTCCTTGAAGCGTCCTAGCAAAAACCGACCGGACAGCATTTTTACAGCATTCATGACACCCCGCAGCCTATTCAAAATAAAACAAGTCTCGTGTAGTTGCAGCTTAAGTTATTTGTTACAGGTAGTGACTTGGTCATGGTGGGTGCCATCGACCTCGTGCTGCTGCGAATGAGTCCTGAGTACCCACTGTTGATGCACGAGGAGCACGGGTGTAGGAATGCGTGCGCGCCGGTCGCGATGGACGCTGACGAGTCGGCATTGCTATGGGGCCTCCTTCGCGGCATAGAGGTACTTTTGTCTATATTACATACATTCAATGGAGAGTTTTCTCATCTTTGTTTATTTAGGTACATTGGCAATGGTTACGTTCCCTCACATACTACATTTCCTTTTATTCAGAAGTGAAGTACTTATAAAACTAATCTCCAAGAAAAATGAGTGTTGTTTAATTGTATTTTAATTGAAGGGTGAAGGATTATCACAAACCGATCAAGTGCTTTATGCAATCACTTTAATTTGCAATACACTTGTTTGGAACAAAGATGAAGACTCATCAAAATTTTGGAACCGTTATCCAAATATCCTTCAGGTCTTTCTTTCTGTCAAAAGAAACTAGTAAGTATTCACTCAAATCATTTGAAATATCTCTTCAAAATTAACTCACATTTACATCAACTTTTCGTGCTTTCTCTCCTAAAGAAATTGATCCTTTTCAAAACATTATTTCAATACTCCCAAACTGAATTTAAATTGTAACGAAAAGATTTTAAACTCTGCTTACATCAAAATAATTATAAATAATATTTTAAGCTTTCTTTAAAAATGGGTAAAACATTTTCTCGTCCAAACTCTTTCAAAAAATTGATTTCAGTGATTACACTTGTGCATTGACTTCTTTCATGAATATTAATAACTGTATTCACTGTTCAAGTTCTTAAGGCAAGAGAGTAGTAACCTAAAATTTTATTTAAAAATCAATATTTCGCTCTTAGTCTCGAAAAAGTTTCTCACTTATGGTTACCCATCTTGTATTCCTACTATACAATTCGCCCCAACAAACACATGAGTCTGGACGGATAATGCCCCTAAGACTTCGGTTATTCCAATTCTATAATTTCGTCAAAGCAAGTATAACTTCTTCTAAATTTTCAGATCACACGTAATGTCAAAGTGATAATGTTTGTGTTTGAACAATTTAATTGAAAACCTCAGTCGTACTTCAGAATCTCGTACTTCAGAGCCGGTGAAAAAGTTGAAAGTTGAATGTTTTAAAAAATCAGACAAGAAAACAATTTCAGATTATGGCACGAAATTTAAATTTTGAGGAATGATTTAACTATTCCAAATTTTTCATTTAGAAAGCTAGAATAACGTTTCACACAAAAAATATTAGTTCGTTTTTTTAATGTCAAAGTGATTCCTGGAATGTTTACAGATTTTTTTTCTTGTAGTGGAGCACAGTCAAAGAAATTTAAATCAGATCTACATCACTCATTAGCCTTCCAGGACAGATTTTCATCTTTCTCGGACTATGAGACCTGGATGGAAATGGTGTACAATTGTGGAAGGCGAAAGTGTGGTGTAGTAGATAAGAATAAGACTCCTGCGTTTAAAGCAGATCTCCCGGGTTCGATTGGAGATTTGTCACAACTTTCATCTGGTCGTAGAAATCTCCTGGTTTCAATTAATCTTGCAAGTGTTCATGTTCATCTAAAATATCACTGAGAATGTGTGCACCATTTGTATTAGCGTAGTATGACCCAAGCACGTCTTTGATCAATCCACCGGTTGCGCATAAAGACCTTATTTACCAGAATAAAACTTTGACTCGATGCATTATACCAACCATCTTTATATCAAATGAAGGCACTATCAGCGACCAAAACATGATTATTTTTTGCACCACACAATTTTTCTGTTGTTAAAAATGTGTGACTTTTTATTACGTAATCTTTATTTATCGTCTGCAAACAAAATTTTGTTTGCGGGGCTTTAGGGCTCGTCAACGTCAGGATCATTAGAGCCCTTTGTAAACCAAATGGACTTGGTAGAACATTATGTTCAAATGACTATTTATTCTGAAAAAGGTATCATTTGGCTGCCATAATTTTGTTGGAATTTACCGGTTAATTTTAATAAAAACAATTAATGCTTGAATCACAGATCTATTGGACGATTTCTCCAAAGAAGTCATTATGTCATCCATCTGAATTAGCTCTTCCCGGTTTAGACCAGCAAAAAACTACAAGCGTACGTCTGGATAGTAACGTCTCCAATTTGAACAGTATGTTGCTTAATGAATCTCGAATGAGGTCTTTTGTATTTATACAAAAGATTTATAAACTATCTCGTCTTTATAAGTGTACAGTACCATTCTTAATAACAGATTAATGTTTTAGCACAGGTCTTCTATGAGGCAACTCAATAAACTCTACTAATTTTCGCATCTATTTGTGAATAGGTACACCTAATCCAATATATTTTGTAGATGATGTATTGGAAACATCTGATCTCAGTATATTAGGTTGAAAGGACATAAAACAAATTTAGTATCTTTACTTCGTTTTACATTATTCTTCTTTTGAAAAAGCGTAGTAATAAAAGTTTCGACACCTTGAGAAACTGATGGTAATAGTTTTGCCTATAACATACACTACTTGTAAAATATTCTGCCATCTGTAAGCGTTCTTGTTTCTTTTATTTTGTTCAACCATTTATTACATTCTTATAGTATATTTATCAGCATTCTTCTATGCCCTCTAAAAATTGTTTAAATTAATAGCACAGACTTTGTCGTATAAGTTTGTGAGTCTTCAAAACCGTTAGGAAAAATAAATACTTATACAGAAACATTGTTTTTACAATATCTTTAACATTTCAATCACGAAAATTTCCGCAAAACTCAAAGATAATGCTGGCGTGATAACGTTCTATGATTCCCTCACATAAGTATTATAGACAAAATAATGTATTAAAGCACTAATTATGTACCTCGTGTATTTAACACTAGCAATATATTTAGATATTGAAGACGAATATAAAGTTTACGACCTCAACGGAATTGCAGAAAATCAAATCCTAATTTTCTTACTTTAAAAGTGTCATAAAACATTTATTTTTTATATACAAGATACTGTTAAACGACGCTTATTGTTATTCTGATGCTTTCAAACAATATAAACTTTTCTCTGTAATTAAATATTTTGAAAAAATTATGTCTATTTTCTCGCAAATTTATAACTTCACTTCCTTGGGCTCTAAATGCCGCAAACATCTAAACATTGTGAGTATAAATAAACCCGTTGAAAATACCGAAATGAGATTCTGAAGAATGAGCTAAATGCAAACATGGATGGAAAGTATTCTGAGGCTGATTACTTTTTTTATTATTTCGAGCGCTTCATACAAGTAACAAACATCGAAGTGACAAAATTATATTCAAAAATTAATATTGTTTGCAATGAAGAATTATTTGGAGATTTCTAATACTTTGTTACCTCTATGTATTTGAAAAATATTTATTAGGAATATGTTGCCGCGAGGTGCTACGGTCTTAACTCCCTTTGTATTGTCTCATATCTATGGTGCCATCCAACGTTCCTATTCCCAAGCTACATATATGCGCAGTATTAATAGGTTGCTTTTGGTGACTCCTATCAATATTTATGAGTCAGACCCACAGATGCCAGACAAAAATGTGTCAATCAGAAAATATGTTAGTTTGTCCTTACAATTACACAAAGGTTCCGTCTAACAGAAAATGACATTTGCAGCAATCCGTTTTAAATGTGTGTACAATCCTTAAATGAATCTGCGACCCCTCTAAAATGGGTTTGACCCTTTCAATAGCGGTCACAAGAAGTACTCAATTAAAAGGGTCTGAGAAATAGATTCGGTTTGTGACGCAGAAAAGAATTTTCATCAAAACCGCACAACCGAAAATTTCCATTAATGCATTTCTTTTTCTTTGCTGCTTAAGGGAAGGTTTGGTGGAGACAAACACTCATGTCATTGACTTTCCTCCAGTTGTTGGGAAAACCGCCTATGCCGCCTATACCAGCCAACATGTCTGCCGCACGGCCCCCTTCTCCCCCCAACGGTTGGCCTGCACCTTCCGACCGAGCCCTCAGGTATGGTGTACATTACTCTCGTAAATAGACGATACTGTTATTACACAAAAACAACTTAAAATAGGTTCCTTTGAATTTGACTGAAACTTTGAAAAGTTGAAGCTCAATGGACGATTATTACTGCATCGTGGTAATTTATTAAGTCTCCTACAAATAGCTAAATATTCAAAATTCTAATTAATTCGTTGTCGTTCTTCCAATTACTCAAATTGTTCGCTTTTTCATCACAACATTAAATATCATGCTTAGGTGACTGAAACATGACCGTCGGCATTAGTAATTTTCAGTAGCATCGTGTGGAAGGAGTTCGATCGGATTGTACATATCTTTTGGCTCTGAGAAGGGACTTTCTGTATTACATACACTTATGTTCATAATTGTAATACGATGTTTATTTCTCTGTATTTAATGCATTGTGTGACCACAAGACAATTTTTACCTGATAGACTGGGTAGGTGGAAATCTTCAAAAGACACATAGTGGCTCGCACCAGAAGGCGTGTAGGATTTCTACCTAATACAACCATCTCCCTATACGCCGTCACTTCACAGGACAGCCGTCAAGCATTACCTTTTAGAGGACTTAAGTGACACACGACCTCATCAAATTATCAGAACACGGTGATTCTGATTATTGGAATTATTTCCAATATGCTGTATTACTTGGTGTAAGGGGTTTGCTTTTTCACTTTTTTTTTTTTTTTTTTTTTTTTNATATCTTACGAAAATTTCTACCGTAAGTCGGAAAATTATTGTTACATAAGTCGAATGATAATATGGTACGATATAACTCGAGATTCCTACAGAATATTTTCTTTAATGATGGGAACAGCATATGAGACACTTCCAAACGTTTTTCAAAGGCATGTTGAATACCCAAGATGTGACATTGACCACATTTAACTGGGTGTGGAAGGCGAAATTTCCTTTTACCCTAATAACGTCAAAAAAGAAAACATTTTTTAATAACATATAACACTCCTGAACATAATTCCATGAGATACTAAGATGAAATTATTAAGAAAAATTATAACAGTATACCCCCAACACATTACATAATAATAGTTTTTCTAAGGTAGCGAGAATATTCAAAATGAGTTTCTAAGGTAGCGAGAATGATTACTGGTACCAAAACCTCAAAATCCACGCAACTGAAGCAGCGGGTACTCCGTTAATATAATATAATGGAAATACTGAACGTATAGAAGTACGAAGTTACCAATTCGTTACGTGAAAAGTTGTTTCAAACATTAGCATTCCTGCGTAGCTGGGTAATTTTACATTGCTACGTCGTTCCCAATAAAGTCAAGCAGTGTGTGTGTATGTATNAAATATTCTTTATTAATTCAGATGTTTAAGCAATTGCCTGCATGCTGTCGTCATTGACGCTGATATCCAAGGGGCCCTCGCTATTGTGAGCCTCATACTTATGATGCAGCAGCTTTTCCCAGATCTCGCCATAGTGTCTTCCGGATTGGCAGACGGTTAGTGGTATTACCACAATTAATGAGATAGTTCCTGATATTACCACAACTTTTATACAAGAACAATAAATATAAAATAAATCAATAAATATTTATAAATAATTTTTTAATTATACCTCCAAATTATATTCATTGTCTTTTACCATAAAAATAAAATTAAAAATTAATAACTCCTAAACTTTAAAAACTAATTTATGTAATTGAAAGTCAATGCTAACACTATAATCATTACAAAAATTAGTCTGTGATCACACTTTTTTTTCTAATATAAAAACCTTATTCTGGTATTTAAGAAACGCTTCATTAAAAATTGTATTTAAAAAATATTTTCTGCAGAAAATTTATTTAAATATCTTATTTTCTATTCTTAATTGCTTTTTGAGGAGAAAATGTATAACTTAAAAAGATATTTTTATTTTTAGCGCTTTTGTTGTTTTTATATAATTTTTTTAAATTGTTTCTTCCTGAACTTCATTGTAATTTTGCGATCTCTGACACCTTGTTTCAGCTCTGCGATGTTTCTGGTAATAAGTTTCTAGCTTTTCCTGGTTTTTGAAATAAAGTTAATTGTATGAAGCAAGATTTAAAAAGGAAATAACCTTGAAAAAAAGGAATCAGAATGGTTATTATTCATTGAAGTTGGAGCTTGCCACGCAACACTTTTAATTGATTCATGTGTGAATGATGGGTTGCATAACCATGTCTCACAACTGCCCCGCGACTGCGTTATCTGTCATGGAAATCTGTCGCGGAAGTAAAGTTTGAAGGGAAAAAATAAGAACAAAGTGGGAAGGCCTCAATTGACCGAGGACAATCAAATCATTTCCTTGGATTCATTACTCTTCGTGGTTTATTTATTAATTTTAGAAGCATTAAAACCCTTGATAAATACACCTTCGTCACATCAGGCCCCACCCGGAAACTATTTCTGGGTGTGCTACGCAGACTAGATGTCTCAGTCACAGGGAAGAAGGATAGAGAATAATAGTATAAAAATCCAAATGATTTGCGACAGAATAATTTAGATATTTATAAACGAGCCTCTTTAGAACCTTGCCGTTCTCATTCAATGTAGTAATGAAACGTGTTACCGCACTGCTTATCAATATAGTAAAAGAATTATTAATCACATTTTCAGCATCCACATTAAATAAATAAGGATATATTATTTATTTAATATAACATTTATTTAAACTATTTATTTAAAATATCTATAAATAAGGTGTAACAAATAAATTGTTTGGGCCGAGCCGCAAGATATCCTTATTTATAGTAAAAGAAATATTACCATTTATATAAAATTAATTAAGTTTACATGGTGGAGACACCGAATCGATCCTCTACAAGAAGTCAATTTGGCGAAATACATACATTGTAGTGGACATGTACGAAAACGAAACCGAATATAACTATTTAAAAAATTGTTGTTTTCTTCGGAAGTATAGCTAACTTAAAACGAATCCTGGTTACTTAGAGTAAATACAAATTAATGTGATATCCTATCAGAGAAGAATAATTAGCTTCTGTTAGGATTTCAATTGTGTAAAATGAAAACTTCTCTCGTAAATTGTGAAAGAGATGCAAAAAGTGAAAAACGTTGGAGGAATCAAGAAAGTTGCTCCAAATTACAACATTCACACGTTTTTAGACAAAGCTCAAGCCAGATTACTTGCGTAATCTACTTATAAAACAAATTATGACAAAAAAAGAAACAACAGAATGAACGATTTAATTAACTTTAGTAAGAGTAAATTAGTTTATTGTCCTCCACGTGGTCATACGCAGTTTGTACTGTTTTTTGACAATAAATTTATTATAATTCCATGGTAACAGCAACAATTACAAGTACATCACAGTAACCTAAAGTCATACAGCTGACGTTCTCTTTTCTTCTAATGGTTCAACTGTTGCCAACTTTCGCTACAAGTTGCCGATCGTTGAAAACACATGTAAATAAATGTATAGTGAACGTTTTTTTGGGTGGGGGGTCGGGGTGGAGGTTTTAGGGCTTTATAGTGAACGCAAGTCGTCAAGGTCTTGAGGTGCGAAAGCGCTATCTCGGAGCATTTTTTGAAACAAAAATTAAAGACTTGAAACTACTCCTTATATCTTTTGTGTAATAAAGTTTTAGAAATCAAAGTGTTTGTTTATATTTCATTTGTTTTCAAGTCGTGATGAGTTAGCAAGGGATTCAAATGCGTGAAAATCAACATTTTAATTTTAAATTACTATAACTTTCATAGTTGTGAATTTCCCACGTTGAAAATTGGTGAAAAATTTGCTCATTAGAGTTACTTTCAACTGCCAAAATTTCATTAAATTCTGAGATGGAGTATTTAAGAAATAATTTTTTAACGAAAAAATTATATTTTGATATTTCTGTTGAAATTCTAAACGTATGTTGCCATGTTATGTGTCTGAAGGTTACTTTTTCTATAAAATGAAGTGACTACAATCAGTAGATTAAGTGGGTTTCAATTTCCAAGCGGGTTTGATCGAAATTTTTTAACTCGCGGTTCTATGCTCTTTACGCTGAGGGAAAATCGACAAAATAATTATTTAAGCAAAACCAGATTAATAAAAACCTAATAAACATTATTTTCCTTACTTATACAATATTCTAAGTCCCCAGAAAAATCTGAATGGGTCGAGGAAATTTTAGGTTCTTTATGACTGGAATGACCCACATGTATTACAAAAAAGCAATTAAAAGAAATACCTCTAATGTGTCTGTTACGTGAAGAATATTATCATACTTCCAATATTTGTAGTTACATTTTATAATTTTTAAAATAAAACAGAAAAGAATTAACATATATTGTGAAATGAACACCTACACCAACACCATTAGCAACGTTATTCCTGAGAAGAAAACTGTATGTTAAATCGATTGTACGTAGGTCATTGAATTATTATGAAAGTTAATGGCGAATAAAGACATATTAAAAATCAAATGTGAATAACATGCACTTCCAAGTAACATAATGCTGGGCTAGGCAAAATACAAGATTTATTTATAATACGAATTAATTTAAATTGGCAGTGGTGGATTTAATATTTATAAAAGATATTTTCAATAAATAAGTACTGTTATCCATTTATTATTCCAAAATAAATTGTAGACATTCGTGCAGTAGAAATTTGAGATTAATAAAACAAAGGTATTTATGACATTCCCACGTAAGGAAAATCCGCCACTACTCGAAGAACAGAAGAAAAACCCGGGCCAGGATGGGGCTATAGAGATAATGTACACCACCGTGCCAAAGTTGCATATAGTTAGAAATAAACTATTAAAAACAAAAAGGAGCAAAGACAACATGCATGAAAAAAGGAATTTAATCAGTATCTACTATAACAATGGCGGGATAAAGTATAAGAGATATTAGCATCACTTGCATCATCCAAAGTCATATGGAAAATTTTGTAAATTCTTTCACATTATATAAACAATAACACATTTAAAAGCTTTTAACCGCGATTTTAAAGAGATTCAATTCATTCATATTTTATATTTTTGGGAATTATAAATTATTCTTTAACATTACTGCAGAAAACGTTTACGACGATCAACTACACATCTTAAGAAAAGCGTCCTATGCAGTGGTAAGATATGATATGGATCCTAATTCCGGCACTAAAACCAGCAAAATTGTGTCCCGGTCCCGATAGTGACGATAGCTGCAATGAAATTAAAAAAACAACATTAAATTCATTAAATGTCGTTTTTATAGCGTTGGCTTCATATTTCCGCCACTTCAACGATACAAGTCATAATACTATAAAGTTATGTTTTTTATACAAAATTCAGATTTTTTTTTGTTTCAAATAATCAGATTTCGAGATATGTACAGTTTTTTGTAAATAAAAGTTTTTTAATAATAAAAATGAAATAGATAATTTTTTTATGAACTACCAACATTATTAATTCTCTTCTTAGTTTTTAATTTTCTCTTTTTTTACTCTCATTATAAAGATCTATATTATATTACACGATTTTGCTCGATTTTCGTAAATTTGGTCAATTTTCAACTCCATGTATGGCACGAATTTGTTTGTCGAAATATTTGTTTCAAGAACACAACATTGTGAAATTAAATAGAACAACATCGGTTGTTCTTAATTAAAATATTTTCCAATCTTTAAAGAGGGTCAAGAGCAGTTCCATATTTTTTGCTTCCAAATCTTTTCTGTAATAATTCTAAGATTGGCCTTTTAAAAACTTATCTTTGTTTTCTGAAACTATTATTTAATATATTCTAGTAATCAACCAGCAACTCATATTTACGGCATATTGGAAATGATTTGCCACAGATGTAGCGACTCTGGCAGTGAGCAGCGAATCGGAGGAACACGAGGACTGGACAGATGCTATAAACGATGAAAAAACGAAAGAAGTATTCGAACTAAAAAGATCTCTTCTTCTGTCCGTGAGCTACTTGCCGAGGGATCCCAAAGGTTTAGAGGTGAAATTTAAACTATTCTTCTTCTCGCATTGACTTTAGTCCACACGAATTCCTTAATAGTTTTTTTACTTCCGATCAAAAAGTAGTAAACGCGAAATTGAATTATGAATTTTATCCAGCATTACAAATATTTACACAACATACAATGACTAAATAATGAATAGACCTCTTTTTCCGCTCACTGTAATTCGTAAAGTTTCACAAATGAAAAATGTAGTGTGAATCCTGCCTTTTGTATTGAAAAAATCTACCGCTTCCCGTTACGTTTTTACCTGAAACATATTCTTAAATGAAAAACATGGAGTGTGTACCCCTCAGCATTCCAGTTACACCTCTTTATCACAGAAACGCAGACAGTGATAGCGTAAGGATAAGTGTCACCTCACTCAACGTACTAATGAACGAGAGCAGGTGATCGACAGGTTTACAGATTTACCTGATTTTCTCTAGACCATTGCCATGTTCCCAATTACTCAACATCTCTCTTCAAAATCATGTACTTAGGGGAAAGAGCCAGAATCATCACGCAAACCTCGGCACATCAAAAATAAGAAGAAAAAATGGAAATAAATAGTAAAATAGAGGACGAAAAAACCCAGTAAGTATAAACAAAGTAAATGAGTATTTCAACTCTATTGCCCAAGCTTACTCCAAATATATTACTACATCCACATATTAACATTCAGTATTTCACTTGACAAAACACACAAGCGTATTGTGAAAGCAAAACATTTTAATGACATTTACAAATGAAACATCAACTGGCTCGTCCTCCGCCACCGATGATTTTTCCTAGGTACGGTGAAGAAAGTAAGGGGTAGGGATATCAGTAGACGCATTGAATGCTTCCACGTACAGGATTTAGAGAAATTGAAATTATGTAATATGATGGGATTTGGTCATCGGATACACTAAAAAAAGTGAGCATGGTAAAATTTTGAGAATGGATTCTCCCAGACCCAATTTGTAAAGATCTAAAGAGATCTCAATATCCTTTTCGGTGATTCCCATATTTTTTCTTAGTAGGAATTATAAATTACACTTTTTTGTGACATGTTTTTCAATGTATTTCAAAAACGGCACTTTATACAAAAATATGAGTCGAAATACTGTCTGCATATTTTCATGTTCATTAAATATATTTACATTCATTATTAGAAAAAAATATTTCAGCGATTGGAAGAAAATTAAATCAGTATAGTAATAGCGGTCAATTACAAAACTTCCCAGATGATAATAAATTTATTGTCAAAAAATACTAAGTTACTAAGTTCCCTATTTTAATTCTGATCCATCATTTTACTGAGAAATAAAATCTCGTCTACATACATATGACATCGGACATCTTCGTAAAACAATAAGAATTAGTTGTCCAATACAAAATTTTAAAAAAATCAGGAAAGAATTCGACTTTTTTAGTCATGAAAAGTCGGAAATTATAAATATTTTATCATATTTTAATGACATACGTCTTGAATTATATCCAAAGATAAGAATTATTGTAATGTATAATATCGAATTCTCTTCCTGCCAGGACTATAATTTTGGTTCTTTTCCCTCAACATTCGTTGACATTTGTTTACCACTTTTGATTAGCTCTAGTATGAGCACTGTTTATCAGAAAAATGATACTTTTGCGTTCTGGCGTTGATAAATATAGTAGTAGTATATAGCATTACTATTAAATGTATTACATAAAAATGACGTAAATGAATAAATAGTGTGTGGATAAAGAAAATTTGATACAGAAACCGATGTATGTAAATGGCTGGCAACAACATGGATGTGTATCCACTTACAAATAGTACTTGACGTAATGTCCAAATAAATTATGTCTACAATGGATATCTTACCCCTTATTTAAGAATGGAAAATAGAATTTTCGATAGTTGGTAAGTGGTTACTAGGACTTGTTACGTCTTTTTGTGTAAAGTGTATATTTGGTGACAGGTTATTCGGCGACGGCAAGTGGTGCGAGGACTGTCGCAGCTGCTGAAACCAAATATCAAAGGAATCTCTCCCTGGCGCCCAGGAATCGCTCGAGCGTTGGCAGCGTTGGCGCTGCACGTCCTCACCGCAATAGCTCTCGTCGCACCCCAGGTGCGTGAAACACTTCACAACATTTTCTACACTCTCTCATTGACATTAACAGACGTGGTGTGAGACAAGGATGTCGACTGAGAATCATGAAAACGTTTCGTGACCTATTCGCTACATTAAAATTGCGATTCCCAAAATATACTTTACATATCTCGACAGGTTATAGTAATCCTTTCTGAGTATTCCCTAGTACGCATGTATTACGTGGTTAAACATCCAGACTAAAGTATTTGTACCTGGAAGAACGATTAGAAATTGTTTTGCAACATGTCCACTTTCGATAACTTTTAAGATCTAAAACTGCGATACGGAACTGCAGATTCCTTTGACACTGCTCATAGTTTTTTCACTTTGTCAAATATGAAGTTTTAAGTGGTGTAGTATTTTAACGAATGGAGTAAATCAATAGCATTGAAAATAGATCTATCAATATTCCAGAATATTGAGTCTTCAGCAGATGCATAAGTAGTTACAATGTTTGGAATTGAAATCTAAGACCGTTTTAGCCTGGAGGAACCAGGGATCCACAAGCCGCTTCGGGCTAATAGGTTGCATACAACGCTATGATCTAATAGTGGACAGGAAAGTCGTTCTTCTAGCGGTGCCGCCAATTGCTCACGACTAATAGCTCCAATAAGAATCAATGCTCTAATACACTTTTTTTTTTCATTTAATGTGACAATGGTCACTTCATCTCCATTGCTTAAGCAAGACGAGGCTCTTCTTATTTTCTACTTTGCGTTGTTTATTCTGGTGAAATCTTCTTTATGTGTGCCTTTCTGATATCATTTAATTTGTTGACATGGTCCTCAAAGAGTTCGTACTTCTGCTGCGTTTCAATCAATGTCTTGTTGTCCTTCAAATTTAATAAACCAATTGTCCGAAACTTTCCAAAAAACTATTCTCGCTCTTCCACATACCTGTCGCAGTCCCACAAAGCATGTCGTGGTGTCTCTCTGTTCAATCTACAACCACATCAATCTGATGTCTCTTATCCTACTACACGTTGCAAGTAAGTCATGAAGTCACCATTTCCAGTTATATCTTCTAGTAATGCTTTTGATAGCACAAACCACTTCCTATTCTTCTTGGCATATAGTACATCACCTACATAACTGTACGTAACCCGTCCTTTCCCCAAATGTTGCCATCTGGTCTGCCATCCTCTTAGCAATAATTTTGTCAATATTTGTCTCATTGTTTGTCTGTCGTTAGAAGTTCCTGTCTGTTCACCACAATTTTCCCTTGTCTTTTTGATATATGTCTGAACTTGACTTCTGCACATGGAGATCAATTGACATTACTCCTGATATAACATTTAATGCATCCGCTGAAACATTTTATAGCATCCCGCCATTTTCAGAAAACATTGTCTTTCTATCGAGCGTAACTTTTGTTAAAATTTTTACTGTATATCACTATTCGCTCTCCCAAAGTTGTACTGCCTTCGGTCAATATTTGTCTTAGGGGACCCAGTATATCCTGTCGTCTAATGTCATATTCAGTTATGCCATTTTTTGTATAGAAATTCAATGGTTGTGCTGATCCTCATCCTACTGAATAGCAAAGTCCCTACCCTTGTCATCACATATTTTTGGTGCTCGGCGAAAAGCAGTAGTTCATCTTGCGTGCTCAAACAGCGCGGGATTCTGCGTACAACACCAAAGCCAAATCATCCGCATATCCGCACATTCAATATTTTTATCTTCCAGATCCTATAATATACCATCCATCACTATGTTCCAAAAGAAAGGACCACTCGCCGACCCCTGCGGGAACCCCACCGTCATCTACTTTATTATCTCCCAATCAAAATTAAATTTCTGTTTTCCAAGTATCTACTTGTTCATACTTGTACTTAATTCAGTACATCTCCTTTCTCGTGAGTTCGTCTACCCCATTGTGCATTACCAAACGCTCCTATTATGTCTAGGAAGAGACACGCACAGTATTTACTTACTCGTCCTCTTATTTTTGTCACTAAGTACTCAATGGCACCCTCCTTACATCTCTTTTGTAAAACCATACTGCCTGCTATTCATGGTGCCCTTCATTTGTGATTCTTGCTCCATTCGATCAGCAAGTGTTCTATCCAATAAATTTTTGTAAGTAGGAATCAATAAAATCAGTCGATTAGACGGGTTTGATACAGATCTATCTTTCCTTTTCAAAAATAATTTAACCAAACGTATTTTCCAACATTGAGGGAATTGTCTTTCTTTCAAACACATGTAATATCTCTCTACTAGCTCTTCTAATAATAAATCTTTCGTTTTCTCGTGGGCTATACCATCAAATCCAGGGGTCATATTTCGTCGCAACCGTCGTACTGCCTACAAAACCACCTCTGCCTCTACTTGCGGGATATCCTCATTAGCGACATCATACGTACACCCAGTCAATTTCTTCTGTATAATGTTATTTAATAACTCTTCTCCTGTCTCCTTCCATCCTTTTGTAAATCGACCTATTAACAGAGATGTCCATATTTCCTTTCTCTTTATCTTATTTGTACTTAGTTCATATAGTACACCCCATATTGATTTTTGGAATGTCCTCTCTACAAAATCCTACCAACTATTTCATTTTGCCTGCATTACTTTCACTCGAAAACGATCCTTCGCTTGCTGGTATACTACTATTTATTTCCATAAGACACCCCCTCTCCTCTTAACTTTTTGCATTTCCCTTCTGTTTCTTTTCTCTCTTTAAACGTGTCAACCGTACAGCACACCAAACCACTTCTCGTCTAACACCTCTGTTTCTTGATACATTGTGCGCTTGCAAAAGACCAATCAGCAAGGCATCTACACGTTCTTCCACCATACCATTTCTGCCCGCCGGTATCTCAGGCATATTAGATATTAAGTCTTTTCTCGCTGCCTCTACCTTCTTCCAATCTACCGTCCGCAAACATCACATTTACACCCATCTACTTTTGTTGGTGCTTCGGTATGACACATATTTCGATTGCTCTATGATCGCTGTATAATCCCTCTCTTAACCGCTATGAATGCACATTTGCCTCATCCACTTATTCGCCAATGGAGGTCTATCACTGACTCTCCCCTTCTCCCCATAAAAGTTGCAGCCCCATTGTCATTTTCCACTATGAATCCTATATTGAATGTGAAATTCTCTACACTACGGCCTCTCTTATTGGTGCACTTATCCCTCGGCATCTTCGTTCTAGCATTGGTTTCTACACGTTAAGATATCATTGTTCTTATTTTCCTGCATTGTCGTAAATTGTCCAAATCAGTTTTCACGTTTTAAATGTATTGACCGTAAGAATTAACCACCACCAATTCCATTGATCCACTCTTGTATAACATTACTTGACAATGTGGTGTTAAGTGTTGGGTAATTATCAACCTCAGCTTTCACGTCTCTTACTATCACTGTACTACACACATCCTGAGATGAAACAACACGAAACGATGAGGGCAAATGTTTCATTTGCCCTGCCACGTGACAGACCTCGTGGAAACAACAAAAAGACACATCCTACTTTCGCATATATTCCCCAACTCTATAGACTATATAGAGATATCTTCTCTATGCAAATTTTGCTGGGGGACTTAAATCATATTGAGTATAATTTATTATTATTATTCTTTGGGCATTTTGGTACTCTACACAATCATGGCTGAGTGAACTGTGAGCATGTATATTACCTTTTGCAATCTACACAAACTCTTACGTCATCTTTATGTGGACAGGTCTCATACCTATGTCCTATGCCCCCACAATAGCCGCACACATCCTGCGTCTCCTTACATGAAGCTGCAACATCATATCCTGCAAATGTACTCCTTTACGTATGACATTGTTAAAAATACGGATAACCTGATGCAAAGGAAAGAAGTTAAGACATGTTATAAATGTACATATATGTTGTTGTGAAATAAATAATTCATAATTAATGTACTCCTTTACGCAGATTTTCATTGATAACATTCATCCGCAAAACCGCCAGCCTTAACTCTGTAACCCCATGTTATTATTTCCTGTATTCTCTTTAATTTCCCCCTTAAAAACTTCATCATTCTGTTTAACTACTTCTCTAATTTTTCCATGTTTACTGCCTTTCATTCACATTCCTCTAAACTCTCTAGAGCCAAACCATTACTCGTCTTAATATTTCGCTCATTTCTCACCGGTGTCTCATCCCCACTGCGGGAAACGGTATCACTGGAACTACAGCCCACGGGTGATTTGTTTGGTGTCCAAACGTGTCTGCATCACAGCAGGGTGCTTTTTAATCTGATTCTTCTCCATTCTGTTTACCCCAGTTAAATTTACCTAGGAGGTGTGCGTACTAACGTCTTTTTCCGGGTTGCTTGCCCGTTTATTCCACCCTAGTCAAGTTGACAATCCAAACTTATTTTCTATTCGAAAATACTGTAAAATTATTTATTCTCAATTTTTTCAGAAAATTGATTTATCATTAAACCACCTATTTACACTGTATTTATTGATGTTTACTAGATCTCAATATCATTTACTGTTCTCTAGTTATAGCTTCTTTAAAAAACTCACTTGTTCCTCCCACGTGTTTTCTGTCTATATTTCTGCCCCTATTTACTTCAAGTAGACAAATTTCAAAACACTTGCTAGTGTTATGCCTCTACATTTGCATATCAACTGTCAAGCTAATTCCCCCATCCATTTGTGTGCTAGGTGCTTTAATATAATTTCACGAGTATATAATTCTTGAAGTCAAAAGTTGGCAGCGTTAATATCAATATCGATTCTATGATATATGAGGCCTACAGTACACTACTTACTGCGGTATCCTTAAGGATATGCAGGAGAAAGAATTGTGTTCACAAGAGTATTCTATGCAGCAGTATGGAGCTGAGAAATTCTTTTCTTTACTAGTTTTTTTTATTGGCAACTGTATTTGACTAGCTCCACCAAAACCTTCAATTATACTTGGTAAGATCACCCTACCTTGCTAATAAACATCATGAAATTTTCTTGAGAAGTTTTTAAATTATCAGAACTTTTCTTCAATAAACTGAGACACCCAAATACAAAATCCAATGGTTTTTGCATATTTCTCCAATACTACCAAAACGTTTTTATTTTTAGAATTTTTTACAGTAGATTCGCAATAAAATCCTCTTGAATCGGTGCTAGATCGTTACAAACTCAATATGATACATTGTACATAACATCCATTTTGACTCGTCTCTACCTTACGCACGTATACCGAAGACGCTTATGGCACCCACAAACCCATTACACCATCATATCAAAAATTTATCAGAACTCTTCTAAGGGTTCCTCCCTCAAATATGAACTAAACTGGAAAATAATTAACTTTATCTTTTAATACCATACACTTTTAAACACTTAAATATATGGAACATGCACAAACAATATAAATACTAATTACACCGTTCCAACGGGGGCGATTTGCACCAAATTTTGCAGAAGCACTATTTGAAAGGTCCTCTTTCAGTAGAGTCCACTTGCAATACCTAAAATACTCCTTAAACGATTTTTGATCAACTTTAACAGGAGCTTTTTCAAACACATTGCACTCACCCTTAGCAACCTAACAACAGTGGTAGCCCTAAAGCCCCCCCACCCAAAAAAACTGGTCGGCCGGTGAATCCATCTTAGCTAATGGTAACCTAAGACAGGGTCATGTCCTACAGGACGTTGTTCACAACGGCGGCTTGGTGTATTTGGTGTTGGCGCTGGACGCTTCCGCTCTGCCCACTGACACAGGGTCCACGGATGAGAGTAACGTGCAGCAAGTGCTAGTGGTGCTGTTCCATTTGGCAGCGTCACCTCAGACTCCCACCCGCCAGGCGTTTCGAAGAGACGTCATCGATGCGGGCGCAACGGATGCATTGCTGCGTTAGTATTCATTGTCCGAAGACGGCGGATCCTCTGAACGAATACATGCGCACTTCAAGATTGAACTGTGCTCACTACATATTCCTTATCCTTATTTTATAATAACCGTCTATAACTTTGCAAAATTCAATTAATTGATACTACAAAACAAGTATAGCTGTGTAAATTGTAAGTGTGACAAAAAATGTTACCTCTCGGGTTTCGTGAAGCTTCTCCTCTCGTGTTGCTTTCGCATTAAATCTCGGGCGATTAGGTTTCAGCCTCCGTTTGCTGGGAAGACCGTGTGTGCCGTTCGCCGATCAGAACCTGCTCACCATGGCATTCGTGACGCTGGAGGCGCTACTGAGTCGCGACCCCGAAGAAGCGCAGCGCCACTTCAGAAGCATTATTTCCGTGTGCGCCGCAGTGCTGGCTTTCGCTTTGGGCCAGCGGCCGGCGTACGTGCCGATACCCAAGGACGCCTCTGCTATCACGATTCCACACAATGAAGGAGACGAGAAGGAGACAGTGCTGTTACCTGTCGACGATAGGTAGTGACAGAATGACCATTATTTTATAACGGGTCACACTCAATAAAAGTCAGTGCTTTTTATGGGAAAAGTACAGGTTCTTACTCACCATTTCCCAAGTATGGAACAAGGGAGTCACAGTGTCTTTGGTATCATATTTGAACAGCCTGGTATCTAGTGACTGAACTAGTTAAAATTAAAAAAAACAAAAAACAATTTATACAGTACGTAACGCAATCTATAGACCATAACAATGACAAACCTAATTCACACGGAAGAATTTCCCAAACTTTAAGCGGCAAGTAAATACGGACGAAAGTAGAACGAAGATATGAACAGTAGAACTATCGAAGCGGATAGAAATATTTTATGTTTTATCTATAAGAGTTACTTCTTGACACCATAATCCGACCATAAAGTGATGATGGATGCACCTAGGGACGCACAATCAGAAGTTTCACCACCATTTTTTTCAATCCAAAATGCACGGGTACGCGTACCGGAGCGTAAGGGCCCAAAAAGCGCTAATTTAATACTCATTATGAGTCTTTCATCAATATGCAATAAAGACAGGATACATTATCTGAAAAAGGAGATTCATAAAGCAAAAGAAAATTAGGATGCAAGATTTGATCCTTGTAATGACACTTCTAGTAGGTAACGAAATCTTTGGGATAATAAATAAATGAAAGAAAAAGGTAGGCTTTCTTTTATACAAATAAGACAGACGTTTTATGCAAATTCGGAACTAAAACACGGGAGCAAAAATAGTAAAAGTATACCATTAGTGAAAACGGTAATCAAGACTACACGTGAATATAAAAGTTCTCGACTTCTGAGATTTAGACGTGGAATCCAAGGATATTTTTGGAGGGGGAAACGTTTTAGACTTCAAATTTCTATTATTTCTAACTTCGAAATATTTCCGTTGAATTGTGCTTCAAGGGGCACAAGGTCATTCCAACAACTTTTCATTTGTGATTTTTCATACCTATGTAAAGGGTATTTGCACATTTTTTTATCTATTCTCCTGAATTTAAATAGTCGCAGAAGAGACTTTCAATGACATTTAACTCGTCAATCCATGTACATACCCTGAATCTGTTAGAATTTGATTAAGTTTATTCTTAATTCATATTTTGTTTGACATTTCATCTCTCATTTTGCTTCTTACACTCTATAGGTTAATGTCTTAAATTCATGTTTGCAAACAATCCGCAACTGTCTCAGTCATTGGAGCGCATGTTTCAGAATGGTGATGAGTGCTCTTGCCTTCATGTGGGAGACAGTTGTACCAAACCCAAAAAACAGCGCTCTTTTCGTAAAAGAAGGTCTAGTATACAAATTGCTGGATTTACTGCAGGTAATATGTTACAAAATTCTTAATTACATTGTTGAAATCCCACTTTAGCAGACTCACTTGTGCGAGAATATTCTTTTTAATTGTAAAAATCATAGAATGTTCAAATGCTAATTCCAGAATACCGTGCTTCCTGTTCAAATGATTGGGTTGAGTTTTCTGATTGATCTACTAGAGTTTGGGAATTGCTTGGCAATGTGTATTACATGGAGAGGTGATCCGGATATTGGCTTCATACCCCTTCTAATGAAGATTTGGAGAGATGAAGAGCTTTTCATCAAACCATCAAGAGACAATATAGGGTTCATGACAGGTGACTCAAATTACATTCCTTATATATTTTGTTTTCAAAAAATATACATAAACTCTTGGAGTATGTACACAAACGCTTGGGCACTATTAAGCAATGAAAAATATTATTCAATCGCACAGAAAATCCAATTAGCAAAAACCTTAACTCATGACCTTCCCACCGAACCTCATATATGGTCAAGAAGGCAGTATTAACCTACATTTTACTTCAAAGAAAACAAGCAGAACCACAAAACTACTCGAAAAAACTGTTTCAGATCAGGATATGTCGGCTGAGAATCAGTAAAATAAGTTGAGAATGTTGGTGGAGAAACTTTTCCCCAAGCATACTAGCGCAAGAAAAAACTAGACGTCCTAACGTGTCAACTTCCTAACATATAGCTCCTCCATAGAATGTACGCAAAATATTCCTTTCAACCATTCAATAGGACAGGGGTTGTTGGGTTATAAAACTTTATTCCCCTTGGAATGCTTATGCTGAATGACAACAAATGTAGAGCATTTTGAACACAATGCAACGAAATAAACAAAAGAAATTTAAGAGTTGAATTTTTCGACAAATAACGCGGCAACAACTCGGAAGCCAAGACACCATTTTCAAAAAGTTTAATTGTTTGAAGTGATGGCTTGCAGGAGTTGCCTGTCAGTGGTGGAAGAACACTTAAACTAAATACCTTTGACAAATTCACGCTTGAACATATGAAAACTCATCCCTGAAAGGTAAAGAGGACGAACGGAGTAACAGTGATATTTGAAGAAGACTATTGTGTCTGTGCATGTTAGATTAGGTGTTGCGAACACCATTGACTGTGTTTTTTT
>NNCF01127271.1:202046-220330 GCA_002313205.1 Laupala kohalensis
AAAAAAAAAAAGGAAGAAAACAGTCCATATTAGATGTCACAAAACTACCCCCATCCATCTTCCTCACAGAACAGAATATACATATTCCCTGATGACATTTTTCACATTTGATAAATAAAGGAAGACTGATCACAATTTGATTCTGAAAAAAAAAACTCCCCTACAATACTTCACCGCCCCTTAAAATCCCTCTTACAACCCGATGAAATTTTACAAAATTGCCCTCCAATCAAGAGGAAGATCTAAATATGAGTACTAAGAGGACATGTGATTTGAAAACCACCCTCATCCCCCTTTCCAAACCCTCAGAGCACAATTTTGGTACTTCTTGATGATATTTTGCATACAAAGAGTGGCTATCATTCCACAGAAAATGATATGACAAAACAATTACAAACGATAAGTTCTATTGTTGAATTCAGAATATTTAGGGCCAGTGAGGTAAATAGTTACACTTAAGAAGTAACACAGTTCTGAAGAGCTGTAAATAAAAACCTATTCAAAACAGAAAAATCAAAATGAGCTCAATTTTCAGCAATTTTAGTCTTCTTTGAAAAAGTATAGGAATACACTTTTTCATCACATGCTATAGGCAAAAACTAAAACAGGTCCTAAAATTAATGGGTTTTTTTCCAAGATGGTAGGGACGGCAGAGCAAAATTTGTTGGCAATCCATTAGACATCTTATCAACCCTTATAACATGTTAAAAATTTACTCACCCCTATTTCTTGCACCCATTCACAAATATTTGACTGGACTATACATATGTATACAATCCACAACAGCGGCTCAAATTTGAAAACAATTATGTGTTTATTGCCTGGTAAGAAACAAAGCGATCCAGTTCCAACAGTCTACTGTAGAGAAGAATTGAAAAGTAAGGATATTGTAGATAGATAAAAATACTTCAAAAATGGAATAATATAAACAATGAAACAGTAAAATAATTATCAAAATATTTTACCCAAATTAAGTTCAACTATTGTGTACCAGTAATTTTTTGAAATACAAGTTCTAGAATTGTTACGAACAGAAAATGTTTTTTGACAATGGTTCACATGAGAGATACATATTAAAGTTCACAAATAAAATCTGACAGTAAAATGAGAATTAATCAGTAATATCAAATATAATTATTAAACTGTTATTTTTTCTTTTTGTCTCATGTTAAGAATTTAAATGTAAATAAGATTATAAAATCTGCGACTTCCTTTTTTACTCCCATTTACGTTACGGCATTACCTTCTGGGATAATTCCGGTCAGAGTATTCAAACTTTCAGAATTCAGAAGAGGATAGTACGGATAATTTGTAAATCTCACCCCCGAAACTCTTGTAAACATTTATTCAAGGAATTAAATATCTTAACACTTCCCTGCATTTATATTTATGAAACGGTCGTGTTTGTTAAGACCGAATTACTGAAGTGCCACCCTTTCTTTATACAAAACAGTCTCGTTCACAAACACAATACTCGCAATAGTAGTAATATTTATCGCCCTAAGTGTCAACCACTCTTTGCCAAAAAGGACCGCATTATTCGGGAATCGTTCTATATAATTCCCTGCCCAAGAATATAAAAGATATTATGAAATTGAATATCTTCAAATCCGCGGTTAAAAACTACCTCCTGCACCAGTGCTTCTACACTGTAAAATAATTTATTGATTTTAATAAAAGTTAAATCCGTCTTGTACTTTATCACATCATTGCTGTAGCACTTTTTAAATATCTTATAACAATTTCAAAAACTATTTTCTTGCATGATTGTGTTGCCGTATGGCTCATATTAATTTAGTTTTATGTGTACTCAACTTTGGCACAGTTGTGTACATAAATTCTGTAACCATCCTGGCCCGGGTTTTTCTCCGTTTTTCCTTCGGGTAGAGGCGGATTTATTATACAGGTTCTCTAGGTTATTTAGTTTTTTTTTTTTCAACTCTATACTCAGAATTAATGATTTTTAAACACTATACTCAGAATAATCTATAGTTCGATAACTTGTACATGTAATTTTTTGCGTTAAATTACAAACATATTGACATTCTATTAGTATTATAACTCGCAGCTAACTTTTTGTCTTATCTAGGAACTTATGCTGAATTTTCTTTGAATCTGCCTCTGCCTTAGGGCCCTTGATCGGAATTGATGGGATGGTCCCTTGCTTGCTTCCGGAGAGTAAATTAGTTTATTGTCCTCCACATGGTCATACGCAGTTTGTACTGTTTTTTGACAATAAATTTATTATTATTATTATTATTATTTAAATCAACTTTGTTACAAATAAGCAACATAACTTTTTATTTTTCATCATTTGAATATCATTTCAGTTGTCAATGACACTCGCTGACAACTACTTAGTAGTTAAGTTGAAGGAAGTGTGGTCGGAAATTATACTTGACCTTGGAAGAAAAGGCATCAACCCCATTCCCTCAGATTTTAACATGATGAATGTTTTAAATGACAAATTCATAGAAAGAATGCAAGAAATACAAGATCAACAAAGTAAAATCATAGAACGGATGAAACAAAAGGTACTTATTTTTCAGTGGCAATCAATTTATGAATTCCTAATTGATTACAAAAAATGCTCAATATTCAGATACAAATTTACAGAACCACTAATAAATGAATAGGTAAATTAAGTATGTCTGGGTGGTATTGTTAGCAGCTCATTTAAATTTTACAGGAACTGGAGTCAGAAGCCAATTTCTACAGACTACTGGAGGGTAGCAATGTAGCAGAGCAGATAGATACTTTAAGAGAGCTGGACACTTTTGCTTGTATCACAGACCCTCGCTACCTCCAGAGAGTGAAAAATTTTGAAGATGATCAAATCAGAGCCACTTCTCCTGTAGGCAAATCACCAATGCAGATCTTCCAAACGCAAAGTGTGGATCCACTCTTCAGGGTAAGATTGCAAGTATAACAGAAGAGAGAATGTACTTGGTTCTTAAATATACTATTTCCTATATATTCCAAAGTTAAACTAGAAGCAAATAAGGAGATCTATTTGGATTGATTCTACTCAATAGTAATTAACATGGACAGAGTCACCTGCAAAATTTTCATTTTTGCTTTAAAAATTGTTCATATTGGCATTTATTTCAAATGATTCATAATCTTCCAAGTTACACTCTATTCTCTACTACATTCATATATATTTGATTATTGTATTGGTTGGACCAAATATTTCATTAAATATTTATATACCAAAGCTGGATGTAGTATAACATTATCCATCTAAAGCAGATTTTGTTAGCAACCAGCCAAGATTTCTCAATCTCTCTTGATCTCTCAACTTCTCTTTATTTATTTATTTTGCTGTGTTGCCAATTGACAAATAAAAGTTATGGTGGTGACATACAATCCATTTCATACATCCATATCCAAAGCAGAGAGAATATCAACAAGGTAACAAACATTAAAAGAATAAGATAAACAATAACATTCCATTGGACCAGCTTTTAAGTGCTCCATTATCACTGCCAGCTAGGAAGAGAAAAAAATCCTGTTAATCTTAACTATTTACATTTTTGTTTGAGCTTAATAAAATAATGAATGGTTCGAGCAATTTTGGCAAACCTCAGTTAAGGATCAACAAATTGTTGATCTAATAGCTGTTGATCATTACATAATGATCCATAACTCAGATATTCTCATCATTCATTGTTAAAGAGCAAGGAGATTATCACATTCAATACACAATTTAAAAATATTTGAAAAACTATGATGAGTTTTAACAAGAGAGATAATGGTGAGGTGTAGATAGAGCTTCGAATTGATAATGAAGAAGTTAAGGTTTCTCAATCATATAATTTACACACAATAAGCTATTTAGGCCGTGTGACGACCATCTCCACAGCTAAAACAAAACATAAAGCAACTTACTCACGAGAAAACACAACAAATGAAATAAGGAAAACAAAAACAACAAACAAATTTAAGAAAACCATTTGTTAGAAATCTTGTTGACTTTTTCTTTTCTTGAAACGAAATTGAGAAGTTCAAAATTATCCAAAAGATTTCTTCTCATAAGAAGATTCCACAAATGAAACAGAATTTGATGGGGGGAAAAAACTGTAACTTGACTATTTGACCATGGAAGCCAATGCTTAGTGACAACTCATTATACAACCTCATATCCCTCTGTCTTGATATAATATATTTCATTCCACCACAAATTCTTTTGTGAGCATTGACTTATGTAAGCAGAAAAAAAATAATATCCTGAAAGTGAAAGAAATGATCCCAAAAGAGAATTTAAATTAGACTTACAATGACTGTATTTTTCATTCTCACTGACATCATTATCATCTCCCACATTGGTTCTAAATATGCATCACCAAAATTCAAAGAAGATAACAGTTTCAACAAAGGAAAAAATCTTCCTAAGAATAGTAAGAATACTTGATTCTGGAATGTTATCAACCCACAATTTATATTATTATGAGAAGGAAGAATTACTGTTGTCAATGAAGTTTCACTTTTTCACAGCAAACTTTCATCAAGAAAATCAAAATTACAGCAGAATATTATTGTCATTTGACAATTCTTTAATACATAAGTAAAACATGGGTACTACAAAACAAATTGAAGACAAACTATAAGTATAGAAAAGAAGGGTATTGCAAAGTATTTTGGGTTCATTACAAAACCAAATGGCTCCGGGAGATTGAAACATGCTTTTGCAATGACAAGCAAAAACATTCTTTAATCAGTGAACGTGTTAAAAGTATTAAGATTAACTTTGGTAAGATCACAAAGAAAGAATCAAAAATAAAATCCATAATTGGGCGTGAAGCGGATCTAAAATAAAATGGGATGATATGTTGAAATATTTGAGAAAGATAAGAGCCATGTTGCTGTATCTGCAGATTAAAAAGTAGCAAGGAAATGCTACAAAAGAAGCGGATTTGATTTACTTGTAGCCCAAACAATAAATGATTTATTTTTCAACAATGCATATTTCTGAGTGAAATAAGATTATTTTTTATCCAACATTAATATTTTACACATTGTAAAATGAATTAAAAATATAAATTAGAATAATAACCTATTTAAAATTGTATTAGAGAAATATCTCTGATGTCTCATCATCATCTACTTGGATGGTTTGTGTGATAAGTTTAACATTCTTAGCACTTTTCCTGATGGAGTAATGTGGCACATATTTCTGTTTTCAAACAATATTTCAACTCAGAAATTTAAAAAAAAGTTATAGTCCCATTTTGTTTTTGTTGTAGCATTTCCAACAAACAACTCTTTCAACAGTAGTATGGCCATCGCATTGACAAACAGTACATAGTCAGTCCATATGATCCGGGGGCAAATATTTCACACATAAAATAAATTATATTCGAGCAGTGTTTAACCAGATTTGCCAATATTTATTGTGAAGGGACTTAAAGAATAGCTCAATTTAATACAGATAATATTAAATATTTGTAATTTGGTAAAATGAGAATAAGGAATTAAAACAAATAAAAAAACTGAGAAATGAAAGAAGTAATGAAAGAGACCGGCCAGGACCCGCAACGATTGCAAGGATAAGAAGAATTCCTTTGGGTTTTCTCAATACACATATGAAATATTTCAGTGCACAAATAGGGCTACCATTTCTTGAAGTTTAGATATAGATATGCCAAAGCATATTTAAATTTAATATAACATAGGTGTCAACACAAATTATAAGAATAGAAACTTGTTTGTCCGGGACAAACCATATCTCAGAAGACAAAACTAGATGCAGTTCGTCCCAGACAAACAAGTTTATATTGACTCCAGTCATGAAAGCTTACAACAACTTCAATGCAAACTCATTAATGAGTGCATATAATATTCCTGAGATTGCAAAAGTTTTAGTAACAAATCTGACGAAGATACCCAACAGTAGTAACAGGTGGGTAGAGTAACCAAGCATGTTGAATGTGCAAGAAGGTGAGATAAGAATATTCATGTTTAAGTTTTTGTACTATCTACATTTAAATTTTTCGTTACTGAAACTTTTGAAGTGAACACAGCATAGATACTGAAATAAATCCATTAAAAAAATTTAAGACTTCATTACATATTTGAATTATTAACTTAATATACAATCAACTACAATAAATAACAAGTGTCTCCGAGAACATTTTAATCCACTAACTCTCCATAAGAGGAGATAATTAGCTTCAAAAGTTTTACTGTATAAAATGTTTAATGGATTTGTGGATTGTTACTAGAAGTCTCTACAGTTTCTAGATGCCATCCAGTTTCATTTCCCTGGGTAGAACACTCGAATTCACCAAATATTTCATTGTGAACTCTATTATAGGAGCCATTCTCGTATAAGTCCTATGTTTATTGTGAAACAGATGTCAACTTGATTTTTTTAACTATATGAAATTAAATCATTAAATCCCTGACATGAGACCAAAACTAAAAAAAATCTTATAAGTGTACATTTTCAGTTGTGCAGAGTGAGAATGTATAGCAACTTCTTTACAAACTTTGTACCACTATATACTTCGTGTAATGATTTGATGTGTAGAACTAGTCATGTTAAATTAATAAATAAATAACAAAAACAAATTATTAAATAAATATAGGATAATAATATTTTTATACAACATTTCGTTGTGAACATTAATGAAAGATTAACTGCTGCCATCAAAGTTTTCTTTGCTCAAGGAGTATATGCCAACCCAATATACCAGAAGGAAACAAAGAATCATCTCACTACTTTTCCCAATAACCGTGAAAATCTTTTTCTCAAACAGGGCTTAATAGAATACTCCATGGGTGCGGAAGGAGAGATAATCTTAAAAGAAACACTGAAATCAATGTAATACACAAATAATCACTTCATAAACTATTTTAAGACCAGTCATCTATTAAATGTTGCAAGTGAACCAAGGATATGAGAGATCTTTCAAAATGCTCACAAAGAAAAAAATATTAAAATGTGTTCTAAAATTCTCCAAGGCAATGTTCAACAAATACTACTATTGATAAAACACAATAGAACTCAAGGAGAAATTAATATTTCATACAATACAAAAGAAGCATTTGTGTCTCTAAAACAACAAGCAAACTTGGGCATGTCCAATCTTAACTATTGATATTTGACACATTGAAATATAATGAACAAAATTATCTGAGTAATAAAACTAATCTTTGGTCAAAATAACTATATCATTCTTCAACGTGTGATGTACTCACCAATGTCCAGCCAATTAAGGTATAATTATGAGGAACGAGTTGTGGTTTTATTGGAGAATGTAATGATGGTGTAGAGTTACATCCTTGCGCCTGTTATCTACGTTTCAGTTGGTGAACATACATTGATCTACTAGAGTTGAAAAAATACTTCAAACAGAAATCTAATACATTGTACTGAAATAATGTTAAACTTAAAAATATAACAAAATCCAACAGAAATATTACAGATTTTCCAATAAATATTGGCTTTGTTTGTTTTTCAGTTACTTCTTCATCAGAACTGCAATATGAGATACCGAAGAGACTTCAGTGCATATCAAGGTTAAAGATAAACATATGAAGAATTAATTTTTACTGAAATAACTTGAACGAATAAATAATACTATTTCTTTCTTTCGCAGAAATGAATTAAGAACCGCCGCAATGTTTAGAAGATGTAAGAAGCTAGCAAGTTGTAGGTGTAATTATATATTTTGTATCATCACGTTCCACATTTAGTAAGAGAGAAAATGGAAAAAATTTATAACTGAAATACAAGAAAAGATTAGGCTTTTATTTTGTGCAATATCACATTAACATAAATAAATAGTTAATTAAATACATACATACAAACAAATGTACATTAGTAAGAACCTATCCATAAATACACAACCATATGGAATGGTTCAGCATTCACAGATGACACCATGTTTAGGTGATCCAAAATGTAGGCAGCAGATGAATTGTAAAGAAATTGACCATTCAGATTTTCCATATACGTAATTATCAGGTATACAATATAAATTATATTATAAAAGAATGTATCTACACATTAAAGTAGCAATCAAATCATGGAATTTGTACCTCATATTTAGAATATGGCACGGTTTTTGCTAGGAATTAGTATCATAATTTGAATCAATCTTTTTGTATTGGTTATATCCACGAGTATCATACAGCGTTGGAGGATTTGCTTCTTTTGGAACGACAGGAAAGCAACACCACAGAATAAATGCTACAAATGCTACAAAGGTTCCGATTAGTAAAATGAAGTCTTCAATTGTCTGAAAAATAAAAATAAAATAATTTACATTTAAAAGTTTCACTAAGCCAATTTTAGTCAAACAATGTTTCTATACTTACAGGCTCTTCCCCCAACAAAACAGAGTTAATGAGATACATGAAGTCATCAAAAGGTGTCATTTTATATTAAATATTGCGCTATATTCGAAACATACTCCGCAGACGTTGGAAGGCCAACAATTCTATCACATGAAAGTGCCGGAAGACAGTTACTAAAATACAGTTTCAAGACAGCTTAGAAAATGTATTCCTCTAATTCCACCGAAATTTGATGGAGCAATGCTCATATTTAAGAGGCGAACCGGACTAGATCACATTACGTTTGACAGTTGATTCGGCATCTAATGTCAATATGAAACACTTTCTTCATTCGTTGCAACACTCCTATCCAACGACATATTACGACTCATATTAGACTCTCGGAAACACAATATTGTCCGAGCCTCAAAAGATGAATATAATACGTAAAAGAATGATAGTATCAATGAGCCGACAGAACCCGAAATCGACTTTTCAGGACAATTCACGATCCCCTGATTCCCACGTTCCACCAGCAATATAGTTTGAGTTGCTTTCACGGAATGTGTAACGCCTTAACACTTGTTCCATGATTTCTGGGTGTGTATGGAGCGGCGATTTCAATTCTTCTACGGCACTAACAAAGTTGTTGCACAAGCTGTTTGTTCTCAAATGCACATCGATGAAACGTGTTTCATGAAACCAAACACATTTAAATACAATGGGATGTGCATCCTCGTCTCATGCAATACATGTATCATGAATCACGATTTTATGATACGAGTAAAAGAATGTCATAGAAAACGTTTCATGCAACGTTGCGATTGTATTGTGTTCCGAAGTGGACATTCGCACAACTTATGAAAATATCGAACCCGCTGCGTGCTTTCTATTTCCCCAAGTTGTGTGAATAGCGATACACTGCTTATCCAAGTAGGATCTTTTGAGCCCTTTTTTCTGTTAAAGTAAGACGTTTTTAATAGATGGATTCAAATATTACGTTTACACTGCGAAGTGCTCAGTAAGTAAAATTCCACTCAGTAAGTTTTTATGTCACTCCATACAGATTTGTTTATCAAATTTTCGACCTTAAGTTGATTTCAATAATTAAGGAATTCGTGGCAAATTTCAATCGCATGTAGAGAGTTTCATTTGAATTTAAAATCTTACGTTAAATATCATTATCCTAATTCAGATAGTCATTCATATGCTTACAAAACTTCCTTCCTAACAGATCACCCTAGAGGCTCAGGTTGCAGCAGCGCGGTGCATGTTGTTGAATGTTCCACCCGCGAGTTCAAACCCGTGTCTGGAATCTTTTTTATTTACTCCTATTTTTCTTCCAAATCTGTAGTAGACTCCAAGGGGACTTACATCTAGTAAGTACGTGTTTGGCAAACACGGGGCTCCAAGCTGAGCCTGGCATTACTTCCTCTTACTTGTGCTAGGCTCCTTTCTTTCTCTTTCCTTGGTCACCTCTTGTTCTTTTCGATCCCGACGCTATTAGGGCTAGGGTATCTTTGATTTTCCTCATTTTTTGTAATGTTTTGATATATGTTTTGGGATATGTTCTGATATATTGTAATTCAGGAGGGTTTTTAGTGGGTATTGTTGAGCCATTCGGCGAGTCCCACACGCGGGGAGAGTCATGTTGGCTCTCCTTAGTGCGTAACTGCATTCTCCCTACCTGTACAGAATTTTAGGGCTCTAATGACCACGATGTCGACGAGCCGTAAAGCCCCACAAAAAAATTTGTAGTAGACTACGCTACTTGTGCGATTAGCGAGCCTGACATAGGCTCACTATCTCCACGAGTCGTGTCAATTGTATGCGCACCGTGGCGCGATTATTTGTAAGTATTGTGTCATTAGCACTATATCTTGGCAGCTAGTGAGTTAGGCAGTGGCGCGTTCTAGCCACGGTTAGTTGCACGAGTTGTGGTCACTGCGATTGACTGAGAGTCAACCATGTGGAAATATCTTAAGCCATTGTGCTAAGTGAATTTAATGTAAAATATTTATACCAGTGACCAAATTGAAATAAAATTAAAATCAGCTATCGCCAACTGCTGGTCCGCGGATCCCAGGAAATACGCGAGAATATTTTTAATGATGCTCAGAAAAACATAGGCATTAATTCCAACTTTAATTTGTTTTAAACAAAAAACTGTTATAAGATACGGGAAATATTTCGTGAAACGGGGTTTCATTTGTGTACACGTTCCCACATTCCATCGGTGTGCATTGAGCTTAAGTTGTTCATGCAGTGCCAACTCGTGAATTGTTGGTCGAGGGGTTCCTAAGGTTACTCACTTATTTCGGGTTGAGACATAGAAAGAAAACCTAATTAAACATTGAAAATAACGTATTTAGATCACTTTACTGTATAATCTTAAGAAACTCAAGTACTTTTTTAAATTTATATATTTACAGCTGGTTCTTCATTTCTTTGTATAATATGTACAAGGGTCTTAATAGTCCAGGAATCTGGGTATCGGCCTAGATTTACGAAATTTTGGTCTTGCTCCTTCCCTCAGCAGTAAATGCACCAGAATATCTGTTGCCCGACCAAGATAATCCATTAAATACCTCAGCATATTTTTGCATCAAATCTTCTGTTGGTTTACATGGCTCCATATTGACCTGATCTTGAATCTAACTTCTTGAATGCATTGAAACCTGTTATTTGACGCATCAAATCTGTTGACCATTACTACTACTATTAGTCTTCGTACTACACCTTTGTAACCTGCCGCTAAATCCATACAACATTTATCCGGGATATGCGTTTTATAATATGTGGATTCCTTCACCCTACTGTTATTCTAGGTCTCCCAGTTTTGTTGTACATTAATAAACAGACGAGTCAGTCTCTAACAGAAATTCAACAGAGTTTCGATTCAGGTGCATAGTCAACATAATTTTCTAAGTATTCTCTGATAGCACCACTTTATTTATCCGGCTTACTTCTTTCTCGTCAGTCGGTGGTTGTTTACGTTCTTGCCATGCCACACTCTTCTTTACATGACATACTACTATAATGTGGCCTGAACGAGCACAGTGGAAGTATTTAGCCCTCAAAATTTTACAATTTTCCCTAGTATGGCATTATTAACAATTCCTACATGACTGAATTTTTTCTCTGCTTTCCCTCTAAATATTTCATATTTTCCCTCGGACTATTTCGTATTTTGCTCTCTCTCTCTCTCTCTCTGCGTTTTTCTTACGTATTCGCATTACTTTTCTACTAGTCTTAATATGTCTTGCCGTTGTGTTACCATATACACAGCCGCCAATCGCTGAATTAGCTCTAGACCCGGATCGCTATGCATCAAATCGTCTAACCTAACCATTTTCTTCTGGGGTATGCACAATTACCATATCCCTAACTAATAACTCCCTTAAGACTTCCCTCATTCACACATAAAGTTACATTATCTAACTAACCCTTTCAGTTGTACTATCCGCTTAGTTTGCGATTGCATTTCACCTTGAAAAAAATTGTTACGTGCCCCCACTACGTGAGGATCTCCGTTATAAAAACTGTTCAACTTATCTAAGATTATCCGGAATGTCAATTATTCTATTTTTCCAACGGACAGTTTTTGTAGTAGCTCATACTTCCTTCTATACTGATGAAAAGGCTCTTTCCTGTGAATCGTCTTCCACTCCATGACAAAGAAAATGTTATCCTAATTTGGTTGACAAACAACATTTAAAACACCAAATGACAAGGATTACGCGGAAAATAAACTCTTTGTGAATGAAGAGTCACAAAGAGAAAAATAACGCGGAACTGAAAAGACTAGGGAGAAGAATATAACAAGAAGAGAACGTAAGAGGAAAGAAATTGCGAAGTTTGAGAGAGCTTGTAGAAGACAGTCTACGGACGAATGTACTGTTATGTAATGACGAATGTGTGGCACAATACAGACGAACCTCATGTGGTCGGGAGGAAAAAACTGGAAAGGAAAGCAATATGGGTAAATGTTGTAGACAAAGGGAAAATGACAGGGTGGTAGAGAGACATTGCTAAAGCCCAACTGGATGAAATAATGTCAGATGAACATAGTTCTGTTCGCGGTAAGATATGATGATGTAACATCGTTAATAGAGATCGTTCATGAAGATGAGCTACGAGAACGGATAAAGAAGTTGAAGAAAAAAACAGTACTGCATTTGATAACATCAGTAATGAAATGGTCCAGAAGTCTGCTAATATCTATGTTCCGGAACTTTGCGATTTGTTCAATGCATTTTACTCGTATGGATATGACCTTAAAGTATGAAAAATAAGTTGAGGTTATTTTTGAAACGATCTGATAGAGACAAAACGCTCTGTAAATCATACAGACCTATTACGTTGCTGTCAGTACTGCGTAAAATTTTAGACAGGATAATAGCTGATGCAGTTTTACAATGGCATCAAGATAATACATATTTCGACAAGTACTTACTTACCAACAATCACTGTCCAATGAAATTAATTGATATCTACTTTTATGAACATTTCGCAAGACAAGCTTTTTGAAGACAAACAATTCAACATAAATTATCAAATAATTTATGCGATAAAGATAGTAAGTACATTAATTTTTGTTAGGATTTACTAACGTGAAATGTGTATGGAGTTCTTAGCATTTGGTATTGCATTACCTTAACAAAAATCTAAACTTATTTCATTCCTTTTATTTTATGGATTAAATAAAAGCTCATTTTTAAAAAGATTTTTATTTATTATTTTATACTTTTGAGTACTAATATTAGTTTTTTTATTAGTCGTTAACAAATTTATCTTGCTTGATAATAATTTTTATTTCAGTTGACATTGCTACATTAATCAGCAAGAAGCTTCTGTTTTCCAGATCCGTTATCACAATATACGGTTTATTGGCAGCGCTGCACCTGTCGGTGTGGATTTGTTGATTAAAGTAGTCATTTCCTCTGTTTGTTACTTCCCCAGGCTCATATTTATACATTACTCCTGACGCTGACAAATCCTACATTTTTACCCGTTTTTCGGTGAATGAAATTACATATCGTGTCGTATCTATTTATGTTTTCATGCTTTGCTAGCTGAGGGCATCTAGAAACCATGTGTTCAATGTTTCAGAGCGAGTCTGACATACCCAACATTAGTAGTGATTTTCAATTCTCTTCTATATTGGTCTCAAGATTGACAATTTACTCCGAAGAAATCTTAGGGGATTATCATGCAGGTTTCAGACGGGGACGCTGCACTACCGACCAGATCTTCACCCTACGAAAAATTCTTGAAAAATGTTATGAAAATAGTGTTACCATACATCAACTGTTCATTGATTTTAAGCAGGCCTTTGTCTCCATCAAAAGAGATCAGATTATTAAGATCCATCAAAATTAATTAAACTAATTGAAATTACTTTAAGTAACACCGAAAATGTAGTCACAATACAAGGAAGAACCTCAAGAACTTTGATTTCCACTCGGGGTGTTTGACAAGTGGATCTTTTATCAACCATTCTTTTCAATTTATGTTTTATTGGTGAGCCAAACAGATGCAAAAAATGGTACTCTCATTAATAAAAACCAAACAATACTAGCCTACGCGGATGACTTGACGATAACGGGGAAAATAATACTGAATATTGAAGAAGTACTCAATGACACTGATGTACCTGCGAAGCAAATAGGTCTTAACATTTTACCAAGTACGAAGAAACTACATGACTAAGCAGACCTCCTCTTAAACTAATTGAAAATTAATAATATAGGATGCGAGAAAGTAACTTCTTTTAGATACCTTGGATTTCTTATCACCGAAGACAATAAAATAAAAGATGAAATCATATCAAGAATCTCTGCTGGAAATAGGACTTACGGCAGTCTGTACAAACTTTTTCGAAACAGACAGATGAGTAAAAAAGTTAAAACTCATTTGTAAAATACCATGATCAAATCTGTTGTCTTGTTCGGGTGTGAATGTTGGACCTTGAATGCAGCTACACAACAAATGCTTCGAGTCTGGGAATGGAAAATACTGCAGCGTGTGTATGGACCTATCTGAGAATAGCAAATTGTTGGAGAATTAGAATGATAAAAGAACTATCAGATTTACACAAAGTTCCTGATATTGTGTCATGTACTAAAATAAGAAGGCTATTGTATGCTGGACATTTAATAAGAATGTATGAAAAGAGAGCTGTTAAGAAGAAAGAATTATGGGAAGAATTGAGGGAAGAAGAAAGAAAGGCAGGCCCAGGACGCGATGGTTGGATCAAGTGGAGGACAATTTGAGAAGTATTAATGTTAAAAGATGGCATAAGAATGCATTAGATCGAAGAGAATTGAGGAAACCAGGGCTCAACTTAAAGTACCATAGTGCTATTGGAAGAAGGAGGAGGAAGAAGTGATTTTCCCTACATGTTTCTTACAAAGAAAAGAAAATATTCCAGGCATCATGATGAATTATTTAATCACTGAGAAAACGAATTTTAAAAAACATTGGAATTCCTCATGAAATTTACGTATTTTATATTGAAAACCATATTGAGTCTAACGTTAAATATTTTTGGATCTACATACATTTTAGAAAAAAATAATAAGTCTGAAACTAATCTACTTAAGGATATGACCTGTTCAGGGAACACTCACAAAAGTACAGGCATTCCAAATGCATTTGCCAAATACTTCGCTTCAGTTTATAATAAAGATGCGTCGGACTATATCCTTTCTAATAGCAACTTGTTCAATAAATAGAAATCTTTTTTTTTTTGCGACTAAAAAAATTTCATTTGGTGTAGTGAGACGTAAGCAGTACATTCCTGTAAAATATTTGGTCCTATCATTTAACCACCCGCATTGTGGAAGTCTTCACTCACACAATCACTTCAGAAAGTGATTCCGATATAATGTTTTGTGAGAGAGAGATGAGGACTTATTGTATGTTCACACCAAAATGCAACTCGATCGCTCAATCCGACTTCTTTATTTTGTCGAAAGAATGAGAAAAGCGCCATAACTCATAACTAAGTTCAATCTTTTCACCAATCGAACGAATAAGGTTGTCAAAACGTCTCCCACGCTGCAAAAAGTGCACCTTGCTGTATTTTTATAATTTTCTAAGAGATGTAACCAAGTTGCATCACTGATCGGTGTGAGTCGGGTTGCATCTCTCAGAAAAATATGACACGACTGAGGACATGGGTAAAAGATCTTAGTTTAAATCATGCACTGCCACACATTAAGTACATAATTTTACAGTAATAACCCATATCGAAAATTGGTTCTTTAAGAACTCAATGGAGAAAATGAGTTACATACTTCATTTGAAATATCAAATGCAAGAATAAATTTGAAGTATTTAGCGATAGAACAATAATCAACATTAATAAGCCACTTCCCCAGCTTAGATATTTTATCGCTCGGCTCAACTTGAAATATCCATTCACTATACATAGAAATACACATCTCTAGTTCCAAACCTCATCCATCACTTATAAAATAATGGCAGAAATTTCACATCTTTTTCACTTTTCAGAGAAAGGTGTGTATTATTCGTATAATCTACATTCGGAACATTCCTCGAGAAATCAGATCTCAATTCCCTCCCCCCTCCCGCTCAACAATCAATGAATTCTGTTATATATTGTAATTATATAATAATTTCAGACTAATTTAAGAGAAACAAAGATCGACGTGAGACGAAGCATATTCATACCAAACGAAAATAGAGTTGACGCAATTAATTTCAGTGGGAAGAGGGGAAGATATGAAAGAGTCCTTAGAAGTTAACAGACCAAGGAAGGCGGGAGAAAACTCCAGACAGAGGTATAAGAAGACGGGTCTGTCGTCTGGGACCTGAGTAAAATATGTGAAATAAACAGTCGCGCGAAGAATCGCTACTGATACCGGATATTGACCAATAGATTAAGATAGGACCTAACGACTATTTACTTAAGGACGCACGTGTCTCAGGAGAAACGCATTTGGAAAAGTGTAGACGATATAAGATTAAAAATTACATACGCATGGTCTGGAAGAAACGTAAATGTGGGGAAAAGATAACGAAATTTCGGGGGAAAAAAGGAGCGTGGGCGACTTGCATCCGCCAGGAGAATTTTCTGTCTTCGAAACCCGGGGTTAATGGAGGTGGAACGAAAATCTTGTGGTGGGGATGAACTTATAAAAGGCGAGCGGAGCGACACTAACGTACTAACTTATGTACTTACTTACTTACTTACTCACTTATTCGATTTTTATTCTCAAGTTCCTTCAGTTCTTCACGATGTTCAGAGCCGAGCTGAGACTACTCAGATTTAGTTCGGAAACTGAGATGCAGATTCAACTCAGTTTTTGTTTCACGGTTGATTCAGAAATGTGATCATTCACCGCTCAACTCGATGTGCGCTTGACTTCGTACGATGGCTGTTCATGTACGCGAGTCAGTGCATCAAATCTTTCGATATTCCGAAATATTCGAGTTATTAATTCTGAGAACAATAGAGAGTGCAGGGATGTCAAAGAAGAAGAATACATATTAGCTTTTAAGAAATCTGTAACGATAATGAATACACAATTTAGTTTTTCAATTTTTAATATGCGTTTTCCTGAGGGAACCCTGTATGATATTTTTAACTCATTAAATAATTCGAACCGACAATTCAAAGTTAATTACCCTGAAATCTCATGTTTTTTATTTTAAGGTTCATTACTCCATTATTAATTATTCTAATTTTTTGTCTTAATTTTGAGGGCAATTTGGCACCCAATTTTGTTAAGACCAGTAATTATTTTAACTCATAGTCCTTTTAAATTAGATACACTATATATATATACACAACTTATTCTAATCATACTAGCAATAATTGTAAGTTTAAATAGGTTATCTCTTTAACTTATAATGGGATTTAGCCGAGACATGAAAGAAAGGTGGGTTTAATATAATAATATTAATAATAATTATAATAAATTTATTGCCAAAAAACAGTACAAACTGCGTATCACCACGTGGAGGACAGTAAACTAATTTACTCTCCGGAAGCAAGCAAGGAACCATCCCATCAATTCCGATCAAGGGCCCTAAGGCAGAGGCGGATTCAAAAATTTCAGCAAAAATTCCTAGATAAGATAAAAAGTTATCTGCGAGTTATAATACTGATAATGTTTGTAATTTAACACACAAAAATTACATGTACAAATTACTATCAAACTATAGATTATTCTGAGTATAGTGTCTAAAAATCATACGAGTTGAAAAGACACTAAATTCACGATTTATTATTATAATAAACACGCCCCTAGACAAAGCCTAGAGAACTTGTATAAGAAATCCGCCTCTACCCGAAGGAAAAACGGAGAAAAACCCGTGCCAGGATGGAGCCACAGAAGTAATGTACCCAACCGTGCCAAAGTTGAGTACACAAAACTAAATATGAATCATGCAAGAAAATAGTTTTTGAAATTGTTATAAGTTATTTAAAAAAGTGCTACAGCAATGGAGAGATAAAGTACAAGACGGATTTAACTTTTATTAAAATCAATAAATTCTTTTACAGTGTAGAAACACTGGTGCAGGAGGTTGTTTTTAACCGCGGATTTGAAGATATTCAATTTCATAATGTCTTTTATATTCTTGGGCAGGGAATTATATAGAACGATTCCCGAATGATGCGGTCCTTTTTGACAAAGAGTGGTTGACACTAGGGCGATGAATATTATTACTATTNCTAAGAATTTTGTATTCGTAACAGTTTTTAATAGTGTTCTGTTTAAAGAAAGAGATACCTGGGGTAAAGATTTTGTGATACTTTTGTGAAATGACATAGACTCAGTTTTGTCAGTGTTTACAATGAGACGATTTGTATGGAACCAAGTCGAAAGGTTAGACAAAACGTTTTGAGCGTTGGCGTGTTTACATAGTAAATTAGTGTCATCACCAAAAGAACTATTTTGCAATCTGATGTGGATGATGACATGTCGTCCACATACAATAAAAACAGTATAGGGCCGAGAATTGAACCT
>NNCF01127271.1:227335-240654 GCA_002313205.1 Laupala kohalensis
GATAATTTGTAAATCTCACCCCCGAAACTCTTGTAAACCTTTATTCAAAGAATTAAATATCTTAACACTTCCCTGCATTTATATTTATGAAACGGTCTTGTTTGTTAAGACCGAATTACTGAAGTGCCACCCTTGCTTTATACGAAACAGTCTCGTTCACGAACACAATACTCACAATAGTAATAATATTCATCGCCCTAGTGTCAACCACTCTTTGTCAAAAAGGACCGCATCATTCGGGAATCGTTCTATATAATTCCCTGCCCAAGAATATAAAAGACATTATGAAATTGAATATCTTCAAATCCGCGGTTAAAAACAACCTCCTGCACCAGTGTTTCTACACTGTAAAAGAATTTATTGATTTTAATAAAAGTTAAATCCGTCTTGTACTTTATCTCTCCATTGCTGTAGCACTTTTTTAAATAACTTATAACAATTTCAAAAACTATTTTCTTGCATGATTCATATTTAGTTTTGTGTACTCAACTTTGGCACGGTTGGGTACATTACTTCTGTGGCTCCATCCTGGCACGGGTTTTTCTCCGTTTTTCCTTCGGGTAGAGGCGGATTTCTTATACAAGTTCTCTAGGCTTTGTCTAGGGGCGTGTTTATTATAATAATAAATCGTGAATTTAGTGTCTTTTCAACTCGTATGATTTTTAGACACTATACTCAGAATAATCTATAGTTTGATAGTAATTTGTACATGTAATTTTTTTGTGTTAAATTACAAACGTATCAGTATTATAACTCGCAGATAACTTTTTATCTTATCTAGGAATTTTTGCTGAAATTTTTGAATCCGCCTCTGCCTTAGGGCCCTTGATCGGAATTGATGGGATGGTTCCTTGCTTGCTTCCGGAGAGTAAATTAGTTTACTGTCCTCCACGTGGTGATACGCAGTTTGTACTGTTTTTTGACAATAAATTTATTATTTATTATAAAAAAATCAGAACTACTTATTTTACCAATTTACCTTCTTTCTTTACATCTACATGTAAAGAAAGCCACTTGATTCCTGGATCATCTGAAATTTATACTTCTAACACACACAATAAACAATCAAATGTATACTATCCTCTTGTAACTAATATAAAAAGTACATATTCAAATTAAATAATTCAGAAGCAATTAAGGTGTATGAACTCTTGGGCTCCATTAAAGAAAACACTTAGTATACAGCATCACACTTCATTTCTTTTTTGCCGAATGACTTTAGTAAACTAAAATAATAAGTCTTATAGATTCTAAATTTAAAGTAATCCTTCACAAAACCTTGAGTATGCCAAAGATTGTGTTAATTCAGTGAATTAACTTCAAGTACATAATCCCATAGAATGTGCTCAATGAAATGTTCAAAAATCTAGTTAACAATTCAAGAACTTGCTGCAACAGTTGTATTTAATTAATTTTAAAAGATCTACTTCACACCTACCTGAGCAGGCTTTCAACAATAATAGAATAAATACATGCAGCATTTATAGGTACAGGCCACATATCAATTTTATTTAAAAAAATGTTCAAAACCCTCTGCTGATAATTATCCAAGTCAAATCACACATTAGTTCTTGGAAAAAACAAGACAAAATAAACAAATAAATAAAGTACGTATATTTCTCACCGTCACATAACATAATTTTACGTAAATTACAGTGATATTAAGCAGTAAAATAACTTTTCTATACTGTCACTTCAGCAAATTCTGAGAAGTTGCATTAGTTCCCACAGTATTTATAACTGACAACAGGCCAAAAAACAACTCCAGAACATTCAATGTACATTTAAAACATTAGTGTTATGATAAATGTTACATTCATTTATCAATTTGTCACATTTATATAAACCCATAAAAGGGAGCCATATTTATAACAACTATTACAAATATAAAGCACACTTGATATAATTTTTCCTGCTTTGCTGGTCATGGACAAATTGGCTACACTCAACTTTTTCACATTATGATTCCAGATTTAATCCCATCCTGTACAAACAATTTCATATACTTAGATTTAATTCTTGATTCCATGATCAAACTATATTAGTACTGAAAAATCAATACAAAATCTTAACATCAGTTTCTTTTTGTGCTCACTGACAACTAAAATCAAATTGGAAACCAACAAAAAAAGGGGGGGGGGCAGACAAGTATTATATAACACATGATTTAAGATTATAACAAGCACCGGTTTGCAGATACATTTTCTCATTTTGGAGATAATATTTTTCAACACAGTAAATTTGCTATTGTTATTTATACTCATTAAACAGAATAAGAAGCATTCTTCCATCACACTGCTCTTCATAAAATTCTTAGATTTCATCATATACACCAGCATAAATTTCACTAAGCAAGAGATAAGAAAATATAGAAACACATAGTTTTTTACTTTCTAAAAAAAAAAAAGGTTACACATATATGAACAAAATCAAGTTTATGTATGACAGAAACAGAAAAAAAATTAACCTGTCAATTAGATAAAGTTAAAAAATTACAAAGAGAATTTAATAACCAGAACTTATGTATAATTATACAATACATTGCACATATTTTGGAGTACTAAATAAACAAATGAAGAAAAATATATGAAAATATACAATAATTTTAAAATTTTTCACAAAAGAGATAATGTAAAATTTGGCATAAATGACAAATTATGAATAACATACACAGTAAATTACAGTATTCATAAAAAGCTTCCAAGCAAAGCTCAAATTACAAACTTATGTTAAAACTGTTTTTACTTGCCATCTATGAACAGGTATAATGTTGGAGCTCTTATTGCAGTCTACCTTCGGATCAAATTGAAGCATAAGAAGGGCTATCCAAAGCCTCTGATGTCTTAATTCAAACAGTGACACATATTCTGCATAAAAAATGTCATGTTCTTATTAGTAATTCTCATAACATTAAACTTCGTAAGAGAATCAGAACTGTGAGAATACAAAATATAGTACAATAGATAATACTTATTTATTTTCCCACAGTACCATATAATAAATCATAATGCTCATAGAACTGAAGACATTATCCATGACAAACAATAAACAGGAACAATTTCATCCTCCTCAAACAATCATTTTTAAAACTATTTTTATACAAGAAAATAAAATTTCAATCAAGTTACAGTGAAGGGAGCTTAGTACAATTGTTCTGTTATCGACAAATGGTCAGCGAAAGAGACGGGCAAAACTTCGCATGGCCTGTGTGATTGCTTTTGACCCTTCTGCTGTTGTCAGTGTGTGGTGGAAATCTGCCAACTGGGCTTGCGTTGCTGTTACGCTTCCTCCGGAGTTCTGGGTAGGCAAAGAATGAAGTGCTATCTCCAACCACTGGCTAACTGCTGCACAGTCCGAGTACATCAATTCCAGAATTACATCGGCCACATCAGAAAGCATATAGGAATGTAAACACAGGACTGACGCATGGATTAGATTTGTGACTAGGACTTGCCCACGTTCACTTATCAGACTTTTGACAAGAGTGTGACGCACCTCATAACCCTCTTCATCCGGTCGACTTCTGCCAACATGAATGAGTTCACAAAAGAATTTCATCACAGAAGCATTGGCATCTCTATGATCTAAAGTACATGCTAGAAGTGCACAATCCAATATGCAAGGAAGAGTAGGAGATTGTAGAAACTGAGGGGGCATTCGTTGAAGAAATCTTGTGCAAAGTCTAAACAAATCGTCAACTGTGTCTGGGTGATTCTTCAAACCATTGCTTTCCTGCAATACTTGCATGGTTGGATTAATGAAAGCTTGTAACATATCCAGCAGACCCTGAACACATCCAGGTTCTGATCCATACTCATCAACCAGTATACTGCCCAGGTACAAGAAACAGCTATGTTGATTGACTTGATACAACATAACTATCTGTTGAACTAATGGTTGTAAAAAATGAGCAGACTGTTTACCTACACAACGCACAGCAAAACGCAAACATCTGCAACATCGTTCCATAACTCTTATGTCCCCTTGATATTTGTTACATGCTTTGGAGAGTACGGGCCATATTTCTGTTATCACTGGTTGACAGGGATGGGTAGCTCCATTGTCAACAGAAGGTTTAGTATGTCTGAATACAGCAGCTAATCTATCAAACCAAAGGACTGGATCAGAGTTGGTGCCCCGTTCAGTTTTAACATCATTCTCTATCAGTTGATTCAATGGGTTTACCTGAACCCAACATATCTGTTTCATTGCTTGTTGGATTTGATCAGAAGGCATTCTACCAAGTATTAACGAAACACCTTTTAAGAGACCTATAGCTGCCTCATTAGATATACTAAATGTATCTAAAGACTGAATTATTTGAACCAACCCATTAAAATGAATAGTCATATGATTTTGGCACGCACTACAGATATTTTGAAGTGCAATAGCTGCTGCTGAAGCAAGCTGTGGCTGTTGTAGGCAATAAAGTAAAAAGTTCAAAATAGTTTCCAATAGCTGATGATGTTTCTCTATCCATTCACACAGTTCTCCAAGAAGCAACACTGATGTATAACGTACTGCTACATGAGTAGTTTCAGGTAAATGCAAAATAGCTTCTACAACTTTTGGCACCACTTCATTTTCTTCAGGTAAAATATTTTTTGCAACTGCTTGCATCACAAATAAAGCTGATTCACTAGAATGCCATGTTACATCTGGTCGTTGCAAACTAAGGAACATCTGTCGAAAGCAATTTGATGAGCCCACAATGAACACAACATCCTTAATAAGCTCAGAAACTTTAACTCTAAAGTCAGCAAAATCATCACCATCTTCAAGTAATCCTTCATGGTCTGGCTCCATTTCACAATGTCGACAAAGAGATTCGATTAATCTCTCTACATAGGGCTTAAAGAGGAGAGTCAAGGCATCATTATTCTTCTGATACAATTCTTCTGACAGTCGGTACCACAAATTAAATGTTATTTCCGCCACCTCATAATCATGATGTCCCACACATATTAACACCATATTCAAAATTTTTAATGCAAAATGAGGCTCATTCGTAGAACTGCCATTCAAAATTTTCTCCAGAAATGATTCTGCTAACTCAGTGAAAATTCGACAATAATTCATAGACTTTTCTTGATCTTCATGTGCTACAGATAAGTGAAAACTTTCTTCCAAAGTCATAACAGCAGTAAAAAGTTGGATTTCAAGGTTCTGTTGATTGTTGTTATCTTCCAAACATTGCAAAAGAGCACAAACACAATCTGTTGATGCTTCATGAAGACCGGGTGCAGACTGGTAATTGCCCAAGGCTTGAAATGCATGTACAACAACAACATTATCAAAAGTAACATCAGCAAGATTAATAGCCTGAATTGAAATCCATGAAGTAAAACATCGCTGCACTTTAATTTGAATTTGAATATTATCTCTGATATTTGTTAAACAGTTCTTTAAAAACTGAATCACAGTTCCAGATGACATCCTCAAAGACACAACAATTTCATTTCGTCTATTGGCACCTAATCTCAATGATCTAGAATTTGCCTCTTCAGGTATTACAGTTAAAATTTCTAGTAATGGGCCTAAATTTTTACCTCCAAATTGGTTTATGAGATCAATTACAGGAGATTGCCATGTAGACATTTGCAATGCTAAATCTACCAAAGCAAGGCATAGTTGGGTGACAATCACAGTGTTCGTGGCATCATCCACTCCTCCAATATGATCCACAAGAGAATCTCTCAAAGAGACATGAGCTTCTTGCGGCAATTCTAAAAATGAGTATTGTATCTTGCTACGCATAGTCTGTGCGGCGAAGTAGCACGACTCTAAATCTCTCTTTTCCCGGAGCATTTCATCAGCTACCTTCCATGAATATACTGATCGCTGTAAAGCTTGTAACCAGAACGACGCCTTTTCTTTTTCCGCAGCATCAGGATTGTGGTAGAGGGTAAACACTGCTTGATATACAGTATCTAAACACGGAGGAGAGTCCATTATAACGCAACATATAATCACAACAACACAAAAGATTTGAACTAATGACGCGTAACTTGTAACACACTATCTAGTACCGTCTTTCTCAACTAGTGTACAAATACTACATCCTTCATTAAACAGTTCCATGAGAAACTCCAAAACATTTCACAAATTGCGGGTTACTTCTGGCGTAAAATGGCCGCTACATGAACACGCGCGAGATGGACTTCGACGATTTCAATTTGAGTTGGCAGTACATATTGTTTCTATGAGCTAAAATGCTTTCGCGAAGTGCCATCTAGAAAACTACGCCTCTACAAGTAAATTCGTATGAAATTAAAATGAATTTTGCTTGTGCTATCCGAAATTGTAATTAAAGGCTTAAAATGAAATTTGATCTGGGCGAAATTAATTGGAATTTTGCAATGCAATTCTTGTTAACAATCTGAGGTAAACTTCGTCACTTTTTTTACTCATAATACAATTGAGAATAATTTATCTGCATTATCGGGTTGACAAGAGGGGCTTAACCGTCAACTTCGTGCGGTCACTTTCTGAAACGGTATATTTACTTCCATGTAGTTGGTACTGCGACTACATTGTACGAAATGTTTCTACTTTTTTTCTCGTTCTAATATCACTATTTGTTGGCATTAAATTTAGTTGTATTGGAATTAAAAATTAAAATTATATGAGAAACGACTGTAGGTCGCAATCTCAGGATGAAAATTTTGTGAGTAATTCTGTCTTCACCTTTTCCCTGAACAACTGTTATCGCTCAACCCTAATTCCCCGCAACGAAGAAAGCAATTGTTTTTGTTTATATACTTTCATTCGTTTCTGAAATATAAAAATAGGCTCTTTACGATATGTGAAACTGAGTATATGAGAACATTAAGCGTTCCCCTGGTCATTCTCAAGGAGGCAGTTCTTCGATGGTAGGAATTCGAATAATAGTGTGGAAAACGTAGGAATTCGAATAAAGTTACAAAATATCACCGATCTTTTCTTTTCTCTAATTTTTATTTCTTCTCATGAGATACAGCTTTACAAATCCCTACCGATGTTGAGCACAAGTAAAATAACTAGAATATGGATAATAAAAACGTCTGAGGGACACCAGACTTAAACGATATAATGATACAACATTGAAAATAATAAATTGATCATGTACGACCGCATCTGGATTTACAAGCCGATATACAGTTCTACTCGTGCGACATCTGGCGGTGTTCGAGGAACTATGCCAAAATGGGAACCCCTTCATGTGGCACTTTCTTCATGTTTTTTAAGTTTGTGAAAGAGATTTATTATTCAAACAAAATAATTTTTATTATTAAAAACATTATTTCTCGTAATTTATTCATAATTAATCAACAAACAAAATAATACGGAAATTTTTTTAAAAATTTTTCTTCTTCATTTTTATAAACAATTGCAAAGGTTATCACGTCTTAAAAAGAAAAATGATTTTATCTTGTCCATTTATTTGTAAATTTAAAAGAATAGTTCGTAGTTTTCGGCAAATGAAATTAACAAGTATTAAATCGGTTTGTTTAATAGTCTGAGAACCAGCGCCACGAAATTGGCAATGGGCTCTAATGACCTCGATGTTGACGAGCCCTAAAGCCCCACACAAAAACGAAATTGGCAATCATTTCATACTGCTCAAAGCACACTTATTTCGTTAGTGGTTAACGTAGTGCAGGGAAAGTAAACCGTCAGCCGGGCTGACTGCAGTACTACAGCGTTATGAGAATGTAAAATAAAAACATTCCGCCAGCTTAGAGAAATTCCATTTATCAAGAAAGAGTAAGTGATTTCAGTGTTTTATAATTCGCACATGAGCTTGCAAATGGTTTAAGAAGCATATTCGATCAGTTCATTTGCTGAAACGAAAGTTCATTCATTTACAGCATTAAAGCATCTACTGAAACGAAGGTACGTCGTATGGAAAAATATACATCATTTGATATTTTTGAACAATTTCCGCATTGAAAATATATGGTACCAGAAAATTATCAAATTACTAAACAGTTACTAAGGTAAGTTGTATTTTTTACTTCATAGTTATAAAATATTTTTCAATAATAGTTAAATTTTACTATATTAAAATACTGAAACTACAACTACTAACGGACCCCGAGATAAATTTTGTCCTGAGGTCCTGACTTGGATAGTTACGCGTGATAATTCCAGAACATTATTATAGGTATTTAAAAGGTCCAGCTCGATTTTTTTATCATTATTGAAGTATTTGTAAATGGGAAACGAAGGTGAAGCTTATCGACAAGAAGCGATAGGAGATAGGAATGGAATGGTAGGCTATTGTTAGTACGTGGGCCGGTTAGCTGGGTTTACTTGGCCCACGTGGAGGGGTTAGTAGGTGTCAGGTGTAGTTAGTAATAGTTAAAGTTACTGATACTAGGAGCAGTATAAGGTGGATAGAAGTAAGGCCATAGATAGATGTATGTAAGGCCTTCGATAGGAGCCGAGTGAGTAGAAAGAGTGTGGCTGATCTATCCCCACTACCCAGAGCCGCCATGTTCTGTCGAAGTTGTGCGTTATACAAACATACTAATGTAAGTCATAAATGTTTGCTTCACGTGATGTACATGAAGCCTAGTAGCGTGCCAGTCAAATGCATGCCTCGACCTCCCGAGGTAACACACGACAGCGGCTGCTTGTAAAATTAAAACGCTAATAAAAACTAAAACTAACTGTTTTCGTCTTCTTAAATGCACCAAATACATTTAATTTGATGATAACTTATTTTTGCCGTCTTCAATTACTCCCTGGAAGTATTTTAATACGTCTGTTTTTAAAACTTTCTTTTTTCAATAATTTAGTTTAACCCTCATAAAAGACATGTGCTGTCGCGGACTTTTTTGTAGAACTCTTTGAGACCATTCATTGTTGTCACCTATTTTAACTGTTTACGAAGCGTATGCAAAGCTCTCTCTCCAAAGATTGATTTTCCCCCCGACTCGATAGTCTATTATCGTTATACTTTTGATGGCCAAGGTAACAAAATATATACGCAAACCTTGCCAGATAACATATCTATGAATTAAAAAAAGAATAAAGAAAATCGGATTTGTGGTTCTCAATTTTTAAGAGGAATAAGTTTAATTGCAGACTGACATGAAACAGACTTAGTTTTATAATTGTTAAAGATGTTTACAAATCCCACTGCAATGTATCTAGGAATTCCAAAATTCGCTCCCTTCTGAAGGAAAAATGGCGCTACCAATCAGAAACCTGGACAGGTATGGGTCACACTCTCTCTGGATAGAAGAAGGATAAGGATTCGCTTTTCAATACTCACAGCTGAACATTATGTGAAAAGCTACGAATTTTTACTGATCCCACCGGGATGACTTGGTGATGAGCAAGAACGCTAACACCTTAGCCACCGGAGGCGCGAAGCTCGAATCATCACAGGAACGAGTTTGGAAGGGCCCGTTAATCTTCGACATGAATTGGGCCCCAACACACTTCACTTGATATTTTCAAGACTAAAACAATATTTAATAAACAGTAATATTCATTTTTATCAGACAACTACATTTGATGTAACGTAGTAATAAAAATAACTTATGGAATGAAAAGTTAGCTCCACTAACACAATACGAGCCAGCGAATTCATGTTAAGGTCAAAGAAGTAATAATGGCAAAGAAAGAAGAGAACTGTAAGTTTCTGCAAAGATAAAAGGCATGCCAGTTTGAAAACAAGTTCTTACTGATTAGTTATACGTAACTGAATGGTATGGATCATCAGCAGTTATCTGTGCTATACATGGACATAAAACATTAATTTATAAAACTTAATTCCCCATTAAAAATTCTACAACATTTTATGGTAAATTATATTATTCATTCTGTATTTATTCATTAATTCATCTTGTAAATTCAAATTAACGTAATTCTAAAATATAATACAGCATAGAATTCAAAGACAAAATTCAACTACTACCTTATTATGAACAATAAAGAAACCCAAAGAATGCGCTTTTCTTTTAAATCCTTGATGTAAATGAACACATATAGAGTATTTTAGTTCAGCGTTGACCCCAGTTCACCCTTTCACCGGTTGTGTGCGGAGCAGCTGGTATAGGCGGCGGCGTGTGAATGTAAGATTCTGCTGACACGAGTAGAACGCCCACATGTCTACGGCGTAAGGAAGAGTCGACAATCTCGCAATACTGGCTTTGGTTTCTCAACTTTCACGTGGTCTTTAGGTTTCTCCCTTATTACTTTTCTTTTGCAGCGAAGATAACACAAAAATTATCTTCACGAAAAGAACTAACACTTCGCACTCAGTGAATTGAGGAAGCCTAGTGGACAGAGTATGATTGCCACTACTATGTTTCTGTGAACATGATCGCTTTGTTGGACCTTTTCGTTCTCCACGCGTGTGAAAAGATACCCCTTTCCTCACTTGGGCCACTTCACCTACGACCCAGACACGACGCTGCCTGGGGTTATTTTCAATTTTTACAGGGACAATCACGTTAAGGCGTTTTGATGACGTATCGGTCATTGGACGAAACATGAAATTTGGTATGGTCCACAGATTGCAATTTGTTTCCGTTCAAACTTGTGTGTTCCTCTCGTGGATGCGCCCCTGCATGTGATGAGTTTTATTACAACCAGCTACTAATATGTTTGTTGTTATAATATTTGTTTATTAAAGCTTAAAGTTTATTCAAAATTAAATCAATCATATACAGAAAAATCGTTATATAACATTAACAAAAATGTTTCGTGAACTTCACGAGCGAAAGTGAAACCACTTTCTTTTTTATAATTGCTCAACTGATTTGCAATTAATTTACAAAAAGATTTATTTGTATGATTTTTCTCGACATTATATTAATTACTGAATATAATTAAACCTCAACCCATTTCTTCTCATTTATCTAATTCTAACTTATTATAAATTATTTACCCACAATACGCACGATGTTGAGCACACTACATTACTAGGAGTATGTTCAAAATAAACAAGAAATCTTAAGATCTGGTTTCCTCTATTTTCGATAGTTAACTTATTGGTTCTATGCATTTAATATTAATTTAAATTTAATGTTAAATTATGAAACGATTCGTTTCGTAATTTATTTAAATATATATTATTCATTGTTTTGTATTTCATTAATTTTTATTGTTGATGACGACACTAATCATTCTTAATTTCTTACCTTGTTTTAGTTATGGTGTCTTAAAAAATGAGTATGAAATAAGTGAATTCAGTAATGATTATGTAGGTAAATTAGCTATTTATATTTTATTTGAAATTTAGTATTTATTTGAAAATGTACATGTCTATATTATTAGGGTTGACCATTTATTTGAAAAAAAGTGTGTGTTATAATTTAACAGTGCGAGGTAATTGATTTTATTATAAAGAGGGGGACATGTCTAATTTAAACAGTTCTATATCCTGCCGTTCACTGAAATCCAATTCATACCTTGGAAATGTTCGGAGAGGTTCGGGCCAGTTTATGCTTTATTTGATCTTTGTTCACTCTGAAGTAGATTTATGAAGAAAAAATATTCGCTAAAAAGTATTGAGTATGTTAGGTACTGAATAAGAGTCACTTCTACACATAAATAAATAATGAAATAAAAATTTATAAGACATGAAGTGAAAGATCAATCTTCAATCATCTCAAAGTAGCTTCAATCATCCACCCTCCTACATGCGCAAGGCTCATTACTTCCCAGAAAAATCTGAAGTAGGAGGTTATCAATCTCTACTTCTAATGTTTTAATTCTTGTCATCTGCCTCATTCCTTTGGAAGTTACTGAAGTAAGGGACTAAGACACAAATGATTGGGAAAACTTTTTTATTTTTTAATAATACTCAGTCAATATAAACAAAACAATATAAACAATTTTTTCTATTGAAACCTGTATATTTGGCAACGAATGACGTTGAGAAATAATGTTTACGTACTTGTTTCTTATGTGCGTTTAAATGCAAAGGACTGAGAAAACGATGTGATATTGAACATAATCATAACTATTTACTGCCTTGGAAGAGTCTGGTAGTCTTTGAAACAAGAAGAAGACATTCTTATCCGGGAACTAACATGGGGGTCAATGCTTACGAAACCCAAGAATCAATCCAAGTACGCTCGTGGCGGCAATTTTTAATTTTGACAAAGCGTTGATCTGTTCTCTCGGCGACACAAAATACCCTGCATATTACCCATTATCATGAATTAGGGTTTATTACTTCTTTATAATGAACTACTACGTTTATATAACCTAGTAACCATATTTTTACCAGGAGTATGGTTTGCAGATAGCCATAAATGTAAGTACTCGAATATGGGGAGATGGGAAAGGATTGAGAAACTCTATGTTCCAGAATTAAAAAAAACTTAAAACATATTAACTGGAAACATTGATCTATGGATTGGGTGGAAGGGACAGGAAAAGAAGAAATAGATTTATCACAAGAAGCTCTGTGATAGTTCCTCCCAATATCGAGAGGAGAAATAGCTTCTCCTACGTAAAAACTTTTGGACATCGTGCAATCTAGAAGGTAATACTGAAATTGCATTTACGGCTAATTTCATTTATTAATTTAAAAAGCTGTTTAAATAGACCACCTACTTCTATTTTCTTTCATCTAAATCAAGCATAAAATATGCGATTGGCTTTTATGTGTTTTATTTTCTATTTTACCATTATCTTTGAAAATTAAAAAAATTAATATATAAATATTCAGATATAAATTAAATATGTATAAGTCCCCTTCGTCAGCGTGATTGCTCGTCACCAAGTCATCCCGGGTGGGGCAAGATAAAATTTGCAGCTTTTCTTTTCCACATCTCAGGCTGTGGTGTATGAAAAGTTCACCGTCTGCGGCTAACAACCGCGCCTCTGAGACTCACCACCGCAGCTGTAATACTCGGATACAACAATCTGGATCATATCTAGACGCTATCCTGAATTCAGCGATGTTTCTAGTGAGTAAAAAAGCAATAACTAAACATTACTAGAACTCGTTATTCCATGGTCCTCGCTGGCCGAAATATATATTGAGAGTAATAATTACCTCCCCAAGTGTAAAATATTAGTGAATAAAGGTTCGTGAACGCACCCGAGAGCCCGATCAGCTGAAACGGCGTGCCCTATTAGACAGTCGTCGTCCCCTCTACAGGTTGAGGCAGTCTGCGCGCGGAAGGACAGCAAGACAGAAGAAGCACGGAAGCTGCCAGAGAAGCAGGGCAACCACTACCAGAAGTACGGCACTCTCTGAGAAGGAGTACAGTCTCCGAAGCAGTATCAGTCGAGTCAGACTACGAGAGCGACAGCAGTGGTCGCAAGAACCGTCACTTCGAGAGCGACGGCAGTGATCGCCAGAGCGG
>NNCF01127271.1:241393-274736 GCA_002313205.1 Laupala kohalensis
TATATATATAGTAACAAAACTCGGTTAATTAAAGGAAATAGGGTAGTGGTCAGCACTGACCTGCGAAAAATCCATGGCCAGCTCGTGCCTATCAAATTCAATATGTGGGTTCGTGATAATTTATCTAAGTGAAATACACACACTGGGGTTCCTTATCACAAGGAAAACGCATTAAATGAACCTGGCATAATTATTGATTTACACTTGTGCATTTTATCTATAACTAACATGCTTTATTACCCCAAAATCACACGTTATTCCCCAAAACATTACAACATTGATACACTCTTTACATAAGAAACCCTTCTGGAATTTAGTATTACCAAATGATTACAAAATATTAAATGAATTTGAGAAAAGAAGACTGTTAACATTGCTCATCTTCCTTGCGCCCTTCCTATTTAATTAAGTCACAAAAACAAAAGTTCTGAGTTTGTCCTTCACTCGTTTCGGTCGAAGCACTGAATTTTCTTGCTGCTGGTTAAAATACTAACGCTGGTCCCAGCCAGCATAAAAATTACCTTCTCAACAGATGTACAAATCAGTCTGTGATGCAGGCGGAGGTTGGAATGCCATCGACAGCATTTGGTTCGAGCGGTGACCCCTTTCACCTCTCAGTTGGTAGTTCATTCATCGGCTGTAACCCAATCGTTCTGTGGTCTCCGTGGGATTCAGAAGTTCCCGCACTTTTTCGGAATTGATGCGCCTTACCATGGTCACGAAAGTTCTTTGACGTCAATGTTTCTCGAAACTTGCCGAGATGCGATTTAAATGTCGAACGCCGCCACTCATCAGCGAAATAAATTAGCACGTCGCATATCCGACTTGTTCTCGGAGAATTTAGAACGATAGAAATTTTATCAACTTCTACGATTTAAATGAGTTTCAAGTTGTCACTTAATAAAACTTGAACTTAAAAACATTAAGACCTAATGACCAAAAATTTTAAAGTCCGACATCTCCTAATGTAAATGCACATCATTGAGATGGAGCAGCAACACCATTGTTCTGCTAAGAGTAATACTTAAGTGATACTTGTATAGCAGTGATGCTCAATAATGATTGAGTGCTCGAAAATGGATAATAGTGGATAATGGCTAAATGCTCAATGGCTAATGGCTCTCGGAGCGTCTCTGCGTGAGAATAAATTGACTCATACCCACTCTGCTCCTCCGACGCTCGCTCACGTGCTCTGTTTTCAAAAACTCATGTGACTCACTTTACCTAATAATATCAAAAGTCGCTCCGTGTGGAGCATCGTTATTGGATATTTTTCAACTTGGCGATGCCTGACCTTGCTAATTGACAAGCTTCTTCTTTGAAAATTTCCACACTTCAACGGCGTCCTCTTCTCCAACAGTTTTCTGAGTGATCTTAACCTGACGGCTTTTAACAACAAAAGAATACTGAAATTATGCAACTTTCTAAATTTTCAACTGTCGCACCCGTCCCCTTAAATGTTTCTTTCTTCTACGGCTCGGCAACGCCCGCCAACCGTCTCTAGGCCGCTGGTCGCTATCCTTTCATAATCCTACAAGCTAAGGGTGAGCCCACTCACACCCCCGCTTTTTTTGTCGTCCCTTTAACTCATAAAATCTCTATCTCTCTCTTCTCCCACGATCTGCGTCTTTCTTGCCGCTGCGTGTTTGAACTCGTATCCATCACCGACGCTGACCTTCTTCTTTCAAAAATATTGAGTAATTTTCCGTTTCTTGTTAGTCTCACTCCCAACGACTTTGTTTACAATATACTCACCATTTTTAACGTCCAACTGCTTTTGGCCAAAATAAGCGGCGAAACTTTCTCTTCGCTACGTTTTATGGTCTTTTCTTGGAACAAGGAAGCCCTGCGCCTACTCCAATGGCTAAGAGCCTTCACCACTCCACTACAACTTTGTCGCAATGGTCGCGGTACTCTTCCGCTGACTTGCGAACATTCGGATCAATTATAACTTTATTATATCGATTAATAATCAAGAAATAATAGAATCTTACTATATATACTCTTTACTAGTAGTACATATTTTTTTGATTATTCAACAAAATGATTTCCTGATACTTGTAAAAGTATTTCGGCGTCTACTGTGATAAAATCAGTAAATAAACTTGTTATGTGTCTTAAATCATTTTAATCATGTATCAGTTGTATCATACACACAATATTGTGTATCTACCTAATAAATGAGTTGGTTTTATGCATAATAGATTTATATTTTAAGTCATTATGTTTTATGACTTTCTTTTTTTCCAACGCTCCAAGTGAGCTTAAACAAAAAAGGTTTTTATCCTTGAAGTGGTTACCATGCCCTGATCCCAAAGGAAACAAAATTCTTGCTCCCGTGTGTTCCACGCCCCAGCCTTCGTGGTATCCCAATTGTTTCAGCTGGAGATTTATGACCTTGGGAAGGTAGAAGAGTATCTGATGCTGAAAATTATATCTGAAACGAAAATTTGTGATTCCGCAAGGGTAGGATGGAAAAAGGGCTCATGATAACGTTCTGAGATCTTTTTCGTACCCTAGGTGTCTTTAAGTGCCAGGGGAGGGGACAGTGTACTCATATCATACTGTTCGTGGAAAGATGCGGAGTAAGCTTGTCAGCCAAACCTGGCCATACCCTTCGTTTGTTAACCTTCCCACGCCATTTCCATGTTTACATTCAACTTTGGAAAACTTTGGGGATAGACCGCGAGATGATAAGTTAGGAATCGAAGTCGTGAGGGATAAATGATCACCGGTAGTACAACTCCTTGGAAATTTCTTAAATACAGTTAGAGGAAAGAGATAAAAGAATTAGGGTTAGAAGTCGTGGAAGAGAATGATTTGATCGGCCTTACTTAATTCTGTTCCAGGTCCCTTAATTCTGATGGATGATGAAATGAAAAAGATGATTGTAAGAAATGAAAAAGTGATATGAAGAAACGAAAAAATTATTTGTAATATGTAATGATGTGTAATATGTGAAAATGTATAATACTTAGAGATAGAGTAGTGTGTAGTGTATATATGTGTAAATACGTAAGAATATGTAAATATGTACATACATTTTCCTTACCCTGACTGTTGGTTTCCCAACTGTTTAACGAACTCACCATTTGCAGTAAAATTTTAATTCTATTATATTCATATTTAGGGTATATTACGTAAATTAAACTTTTTTGTTTCGTTAACATATTTTATTGCTATATCGTACACGATTATGACTAAAAATGCGGAAGGCGTAACTGGCAAGTTCCTTAGTAGTGAATACCAGGATATTGTAAGCACAGCTTACGGTAACTACAGGGCCAAATCACAGGCGAACGAGCCCTCAGCCCCGCCAAAACAATGCTATATTGTAACCATATAGTAATTAACAAATAAAGCTCTTTTCATTTCAATTCATTCAACTTTCCCGTACTATTCCTCCAGCGTACGGCAACACCTATCTCCAAAGGAAGGTTTGAGTTATTTCCATACCTTTCCCTTGCGAGACAAATAGTCGTACAGTAACGGAATTCATGCTACAACTACATAAATTTGTTCCCGTTCAAATACTTCGATACAACTAAATTATGAAGACATTTTTGCATTATCTTCTGAACTGTGGGATTTCATCATAAATTTATTAGATATCCGCGAACAATTCTAGGTTTATGTGTGAGTTACAAAGGAATTTGGAATGAAATAGATACTTCGTTCAGAATCTATCAATCTACGAGATAACATTTTTTGTAGAATTTGTAAATGGGAAATGTAGCGTTGTATTGAAACTTATCTATATTGAACGATAGGAGGTAGGAGGTGGGTGTTAAGGGCTATTGTTAGAAGGTGGATCGGTTAACTGGGTTTACAAACAACTTGGCCCACGTGGAGGTAATAGGAGTACTTACAAATTAAGTTATTGATACTAGGAGGAGTTGGATAGTGGAAGGAGGGTTCACTTTTCACTAGTCACAGTTATATGAACTGAGACAGTAATGTAAAAACGTCAATTTTTTTCCGATTCCGCCAGGAATTGAGATAGCAATTGAAAATCTGATGAGTCTTCATTGATTCTTCGTTAGTAATATCACACTATTGAGGGTTTAATATTCCAATGTAATATCACCATATCCTGTCTGTACTAAATCATAATAGTAGGTGAAATACCTTCTGTCGGTGTGGCTCCGAGTAGTTCAGAAACAAAGTATCTGAAGTCAGGATTTAGGACGTGATGTCGCAGCGCCTTCGCTATCCTGCTTTGCCTTCGTAAGAAGACGACGCAACTCGCCCGGCGCGCTCACCTACGCAAGCGCGCCTTTTGTTCCATACGTTTCTTATGTTGGTAAGATATAAAATAGACAGAATGAAATGTGCAAGTTTCTCTTATTCTTTCCATATTTTCCTCTTAATTACCTGAATAATTATCGTATACCTACTACGGAAATGCATACGCTAAATCAATCGGATGTTGAATTTGCAATAACTTTTTTCTCATTGCCAGGAACTGGGCAGAGTAAGCGCACCTGTAAATTTTATTAGCGCCTGACTATATGAACCGCTGCAGTGTTTCAAACAGACAACCCCCACGTTGGGTTTCACACCAACTATTTGTGTGAAAAGTTCTATCGTCAGTGGTCAAACAACTCGTGAATATATTTCTCCACCGAATCAAAAAGCTATGAAGACCCTTTCCAGCTTTGAATTCTTGCTTCAAAACTAACCGCGTAATACTATATTTTATGTGTTGAACAGATATTCGTAGGTTATTAAATGAGGATTTTACGAAAACAATTTCCAAGATAAAGTTGTATATATCATGTTGTAGCTTAATATCGATCCAGGACGTCAGCGGATGACAAGATACCAAAGAACGGGGAAAAATAATTGTGATTTTAAATGTATACATATATCATTATACTTAAGATTAGGTATATAGCTACAGCATGATAAAGACACATTTTGAAGGGAGTGAAACTGAAGATAAAGTGTTCCAATGCCTACGATCATTTGTTTTACCCATATAATCATTTAGAATTCATTATTGTGACCAAAATGGGTAATGAAAAAGGAAGAGAAACGTAAACACAAGTTATCTGCTTAATGCATGTTATTCGCAAAATCCTATTTCAGGACAAACTAGATCTCCCTAGGTCCTGTTTGTGTCAGGACAAATGGAAATGGACTACACCTAATGACAACCAACTTAGTGTATCCCGAGTGCATAACGATTAACTAGTTGACCCTGGCTCATTTTTAGTGTAAATTATTTTTTCCTGTTTATCTTTAGGATAAAGTAATATTTCGTCGTTTTTTTAGAATTAACTGTCTTTAGTATTATAATCACATCCTCCCAAGAAAAGAAATAGGAAACTACTCACCATCCACAATGTTATTTTTAGCGATGTTAGCGGCAAAGAAGGAAATCAGACATCATACGCAGTGCATCGGTAATGTATACAATTCTTGGAAGCATCAGGCGAAGTAGGAAATAATTTTTATTTCCAGCATTGCCTAGGCATTGCTAATAGTACCTGCATTGCTAACGTGAAACAAGCATCTTTTCGTCTCTTATTCTGGTCTTCAATTACTGATGTTACTTACAATAAGCTGCAATTGCAAGAACAACTAGTTGTAATTAATAAAACGAAAATATTTTTGAATAGTATCCTCAACCTTTATTAATAATAAAAATGCGAAAGCTTTTCGCTGACCTAGTCAACATCTCCAGATTCTTTATTCAGAGTTAAATCTGCGTGATCACATTTTTTTCCGATAATTCACATTCTCCCAACAAAAACGTCACAATATTCTAATTAACTGTAAGTATTCATTTACTTTTCATAACAACTCAAACCCTGGCGACAAAATTACTTGAGAACAAGCCGTTTTATCGTTGAAATCTGCATGTTCTCAACTCTCGCCATTGACCAATAGATTCACTTTTCCACCCATTGCATTTAGTCTAAAGACTAAAGTTTGTGCTCTTAAAGATTTGTCCTGTTTCTTAGCGTGTTTTAGTAATAGACAGTTAATCCTAAACAAACAGGAAATCCTACTTTATTACAAATACAAACAAGATGAACAAGTCTATATTAAAAATGAACTAGGATAAAGTTTATCTTAATTCCCTTTTCCTATTCTCTCGGGACTAAGTAGTTTGAGCTGATTGAGCGTAGCACAAACAAGCTTGTTCTCAAACACATAGGATATATATATATATATATATATATATATATATATATATATATATATATATATATATANTTCAGTCCGTCTGTAAATGTAGAAGTAGCGCATCTCACCTCTAGGGGAGTGAATCCTTGGATATCTTTTGAATTGACTTCTGCACCGGCAGCGAGTAGAATATTCCCCGCTGTCGGTGAACCCGACGCCGATGCATAGTGAAGAGGAGTCCACCAGTAGCGATCTGGTTGGTGGACGTTGGCGCCATGGTCCAGCAACAACTGTCGCAGTTCCTCGCTTAGCACAAAGTGCTCATTATAAAACGAACATACAAATTATTCACTACTTCATGGGCACGCGCAAATGCAATTTCAGCGGTTCCAGATAATTTCTTTTTGAAAAATCATTCTTCATCATAACATACAGTTTCTTTTCAAAACATTGAACGATAATGGAATTCTTATGATGATAATAATAAATTTATTGTCCGAAAAGTAGTTGAAACTGCGTATGACCATGTGGAGACAATACTCGATTATCCTTTCGATATACATAGTAATACATAGTAAATTTATTACATATAATTATGAAAAATGATTGATTTGGTGTTGAGAAGAAGCTCGCAATTTTGCCCTCGAGTTCACTGGCACGGCTGAGAAAAGAGGCTGGGTTGGGGACAAAGGGATAGAGGAGTGAGGAGACGGGGCGTGTGCTCGGCTTGAATGAGTTGTAAAATATCTAGCCGGTGTCCTGACATGGTGCATAGTTAGTTTTGCAGGGACTAGAGTGAAAGAAGAGAAAAAGTAGCTGTGAAAAATAATTTAGACACGCTGTAAAATGAAAAGGTAAGGGCAGATGGGAATTGCGTTTTAGAAATCTGGGAGGAAGGTTTGGGTTTGTCTTGATGACTGATAAAGTGAATATGTAAAGAATCGTAGGAGTGAACTTCGGAGCGTGTCATGAGAAGAAAGAAGATCTGCTGGGGGGATTATTGGACCAGGACGTGCAATTAGCGAGCCGATGAACGATATGGGTCGAAGGGCTGAAGCAATTAGGATATGGAAAGTATCAAAATAAAGTGAGGATAGAAGACGGTAAAGAGTATTCAAAATTAAGTAATTGGTAGTGGATGACAAGTTAAAAGGATAAGGACAAAGGAGTGCTTTTGTAAAAGAAAAGAAACCGAGGTCTCGTCATAGGACCTTTTGCCAAAACGGAAATTTCCATTAGTAGAACTGTGAAACGACATGGTTTTTTGATTGTGAGAAAGGACGCAGTAGAACGAAGGATGTTCATTGTCCTGAGTAACCCATGTTCCTACAATTCAAGACGAGTGACACCGGGGAGAAACGCTTGGGTGAAGAAAGAAGGGGCGGGGGTTTCTGACCTCCGAGGTGCGTGCCTAGTGAGTAAACAATGAAGGCGAGTGATTTTGGGCAGAGCAGTGGAGTGGGGAACGACCGCACAAAATAAGTTTTGGGACTCGAAGGGGAAGAGGTGCGGGTTTAACCTGACAGACGCGTTAAAAATAAAATGTTGTTGCGAGAATAAAGGGGAATAAAAGTGGCTTTCCAAAATTAAATATATTGTCTTGTGAAAAGATTTGGGTTACGGATCTGGGAAGTGTCATAGAGGGGGCTTGGATGGAAAAATACTTCAATTCGGAGACAAACATCGGTATTGGTGAAAATTTAAATACACCACGGCGAAGGAAGCCAATCAGAGGAGAGTCACGTGGAGAGATAAATGATAAGCCGTACGTCATAAGAGGCGGAGTCGTTTTCCCAAAATTTGTGTCACGATGTGGGAACATTATTATTTAAACAGCTAGCAGCGACGCTCCTGACGCACATTAGAGATTCATTCGATTATTAGATTAGATCAGATTACATGAGACGACATAGATCAGACAATATCCATTCTGAGTGTCTTTGAGACAGCATTATTTGGCTTGTCTTTTTATTTACCATATTTGATTGATTACTTTATTCAGAGTTTGGCGGGATGACACTGGATAAGTTCCCGTGATCATTCTATTTGGACTTATTTTCTAATAAGTTGCATCATTTATTAGTTTTGTCAGTCGGCGTGCTACGAACTACTTAAATTCGAGTTCGTTGCAATTTCTCCGAAATATTTAATTACTTTAGTGCGAGTGACGTTGAATGTTTTTATTACGTAACGTATTTACGTAAATATTACGTATTTATGATGAACATTTTGCCGAGCGGTCAATGGCAATGAACAGTATTACAGCCATTATGCCGAAACGTCCTCGTCAAGTTGTGCTAGCTGGGGAACAGCAGTCTTGTTTTCAGATTGTTATATTCTAGACTGCTTCTTCTGGTAAGCCGCCTCCTCGTGGTGTCCCTTGGTTCACGCTAAAGGTTTACCAAGCTAGGGTAGCATTACTTCCTCTTACTTATGCTGCACTTCTGTTATCTTTCCTATTAGTTCTCTCTTGACCTCTTACGCCTTTCGACCCCGACGTTCTTAGGATTCGAGGGCTAGGGAGTCACACATTTTCCTCTTCTCTTTCTTCCCCATTTATTACTACCCTACCTCACGACACTCTTGCTTTCTTATTAAATTTTCTTCTGTAGGCGTGAATGCAGCAAGATGGCAGCCCCATCATCACGCACCCGAAAAGCAATGAACAAAACAAATCGTAGTGAAAATACCCTAGGTGGTATGCCAGGCTCTAGTCCGGGCAATCCACCCTCTTCGGAGGCTGGTCTCATGGATTCTGGTGGAGACCGTCTGTTGCTTTCAAAAGGCCCCTTAAAAAGTGGTTTAATGAGATCGCCACCAAATACAACCCCACCTTCAGAGAAAGGTCCAATATTTATTTTAGAAGATGGAAAACCGGAACAGAAAGGTACCATGATGAAAAATGAACAACAGCTTTATGAAAAGTGGCAGAAGTCAGTACAAGAAAATCAGGAACTTAAAAATATAATACAGACTTTCCAGCAACAAATTAAGTAGACGGAATTGAAGATTAAAACTATGGAAGATGAAAGAAATTCTAATGAAAAGAAGAAGGAAGAGACAATGAAAACTGACTATTGCACTGATGAAGAACTTCTAGCGGAAGAAACAAAATGGATACGTGTTAAAAATAAAAGCAAAAAAAGAAAAATGAAATTTACTCCAAGTCCAGTTTACAAAAGTGCACCAATAAACTCTAATCAACATAACCCCAAGAGAGGACCTGCTCCACCACCAATTATGGTAGATGGCATCAAAAATTACAATAGTTTCTAGAAACAGATAACGGAACGCATCCCAACAGAGAAATTTACGATTAAGCTTATCAATAAAGATGACTATAAAATAAATGTAGCAGATGGAGACGTCTACCGAGAAATGACAAATGTAATGAAAGGCTGTAACTGGCATTCTTACGAAAACAAACGAACAAGACTTATCAGTGTCATGGTTAAAAAGTTACATCACTCTTGTGAGCCTGAAGCTATTGTGGAAGATTTGAAAGAAAAAAGTTCAGAATAATTGAAGCAGTCAACAAGCTAAAGTGGAGAACTAAGGAACTCTTGGATATGTGTATGTTAACATTTGAAGCTAGTAAAAATATTAACATGATATATAAGATCACTAGTATATTAAATTGCAAAGTGAAAGTTCAAGCATTCAAAAGTTTCAAGATCCTTCCACAGTGTAAACGATGCCAGGCATATGAGCACACTCAGAAATATTGTAATAAGCAACCAATATGTGCTAAATGAGCCGGAAAACATTTAACTAAAGACTGCAAAAAGACTGCTGATGCTAAACCAAAATGTGTACACTGCGGAGAAGAACACCCAGCTAATTATAGCCCAGCTAATTATAGCCCAGCTAATTATAGGGGATGTAGTGTAGCTAAGGAGCTGCAACAATTAAGAAATAAAAAACAAAATATGAAATCAGAAAAGAGGATAATTCCTCAAAGAAAGGATGAAGAGAAAACCTACGCTCAGGCATAATGACCAGAAAAGTGAAGTTTTAAATGAAGAAATCAAGAAGACTTTGGAATTTATTCTTGATAAATTAGAGATACAAGGAAGAATGATCAATACTCTTGAAGAGCGATTAATGAAATTTGAATATAGCAAAAAAGGAGCTATACCCAAAAATCAGAAAAAATGAATAAATGTCTGAAAATTATGGCATAGAATGCCAATGGACTGCAGCAGCATCGCCACGAGTTGCAAACATTTCTCGATTTAGAAAACATTGATGTATGCTTAATTTTAGAAACGCATTTTACAAATCAATCCTTCATTAAATTTAGAGGATACAAAGTATACCACTCTATACATCCAGATAATAATGCTAAAGGTGCTAGTGCAGTGATAATTAAAGAAAATTTACTATGAGGAACTGAACTTTCACACTGAAGAAATACACGCAACAGCCATTTGTATACAAACTAAAAACTATTCCATTATCGTTGCAGGAGTCTATTGTCCCCCCAGACATTCTATTAGAACGAAAAAGTACTTGGAGTTCCTTAAACAATTAGGAAAACGTTTTATAATAGGAGGGTATTTCAATGCTAAAAATATCCATTGGAGATCTCGTCTCAACACGACGAAAGGTAGAGAGTTACTTAAAGCAATTGAAGACTATGGTTGTCAAGTTCTTTCAACTGGCAAGCCTACATATTGGCTTATTGACTTTGAAAAAATACCTGACTTGATAGATTTCTACATTGTCAAGAATATATCAAGTAATTATATTCACATTGATGACAGCCAGGACTTAAGCTCAGATCACTCTCCCATATTTTTGACTCTTAATGACAAGGTTATTCAGAATGAAAGTAACCCAACCTTAGTCAATGAACGAACGGACTGGGTAAGTTTTAAGCAATGCCTAGAAGGGAAGAATAATCTGAAAGTTTCTCTGAAAAGCAATCATGAACTGGATTGTGAAGTAGAAAAGTTCATAAACGATATCCAACATTCAGCTTGGGAAAATACACCTGAAATAACAAGAAGAACTACTGGAATTAACTATCCCATGGAAATTAAGAAATTTATAGCTGAAAAAAGAAGAGCTAGACGGGTATGGCAAACAACAAGAACTCCTCTAAATAAGAATAAACTCAACAAACTCTCAGAAGTTGAGGAAAGATATCAAAGATTTCAAAAATGGATCAGTTACCATTTATATGCAAAGTTTAACAAATGATGGTGTCACTGACTATTCACTGTGGAAGGCTACAAAAAAGATAATGAGACCAATGACGCATATCCCACCAATAAGGCAACCTGATGGGAAGTGGGCTAGGACTGATGAACAAAAGGCTCAGTTGTTCGCTAAACATCTAGAAGCTACATTTCAGTAAAATGTTTGCCAACTCGGTGAAAACTCGAATAGAGAATATACATCAGAGAGCAATGGTATCAAATTTATAACTCTCACAGAGCTAAAGAAATAAATAAAAGACAATTGTAATCCAAAGAAAGCACCTGGTTTTGACTTAATAACTGGAGAAGTCTTGAAACATATCCCTAAAAAAGCTCTTATTAAGTTCACAAAAATAATCAATGCTACTTTTAGGCTGATATATGTCCCAAGTTTGTGGAAAGTATCGGAAATTATCATGATTCCTAAACAGGTAAACCATTCACAAAGCCTCATCATATAGACCGATTTCTCTACTACCAGTTATGTTCAAGCTCTTTGAGAGGTTACTATATAAAAGATTAAAACCAATTGTTTAGAAACAATAATTGATACCTGATCATCAGTTTGGCTTTCGTAATAAGCACTCCACAATTGACCAAGTGCACAGAATACGTTGTGTGATAGAAAAAGCCTTAGAGGAGAGAAAGATTTTTTCTACCGTATTTCTTGATGTAGCACAAGCCTTTGATAAGGTATGGCATAAGGGCCTAATGTACAAGTTAAAAACTATCTTCTCCAAACAATATTCTGAAATATTGGAATCATATATAACTGATAAGTATTTCAGAGTGAAGCAGGGAAATGATTACTCAGAGCTCAAAGAGATTAAAGCAGGTGTTCCCCAAGGGAGTGTGTTGGGATCGTTCTTATACTTGTTGTATACAAATGATTTACCAACTCCAGCTGATGGTACTATAGCTACATTTGCTGATGATACCGCACTTTTGACAGTAGGTAATAATACTACAGACGTAACATACAAATTACAAAATGCCATCACTCAAGTGTATAACTGGACAAAAAAATGGAAGATAAAAGTCAATGAATATAAATCAGTTCATATTAACTTCACCTACAAAAGAATTGATCACACACCTGTGTTCATTAATAATCGAATGATACCCTATTCTAATACTGCAAAGTCCCTGGGTATTACCTTGGACGCTAAGTTACGATGGAAGGTCCACGTTAAAAAAAGAGAAGAGCTGGACGCCAGGTATAGAAAAATGTATTGGCTTATGGGCAGAAAGTCATTCCTTTCAGTCCATAATAAACTACTATTGTACAAATAAATATTGAAACCCATATGGACGAATGGTATACAGCTTTGGGGTTGCACTAGGAAATGCAACGTGGAAATTATCCAAAGGTTCCAGAATAAAGTGCTAAGAAAAATTGTTGATTCTTCATGGTATATTAGAAATAAAGATCTACATCGGGATCTCGCTGTACCACTCGTGACCGAAGAAATCCCTAACTTTGCTGCAAAACATGAAGAAAGACTTCATCAACATGTGAATGTTGAGGCTATACAACTTCTAGACACTTCAGAGTTGGTTCGTAGACTCAACAGGAAGAAACCTCATGATCTTCTGCGACTGCTGTGACCTTTGGTGCTGTCTTGAAGAATAGTAACATCTTAGAATATAATTATAGTCGCTAATGAGGGACTTTAATACTTAGTGTGTTTGTTGTATATATCAGATGTGAATTGCTGATTAGTCTAGAAAAGACCAGATTGAGTATTATTAAGTACATTAATGTGCTTGAAAAACAAAAACAAAAGTTGTGCTAGCTGATGACGTTAATGACATCTCGCATTCCACGCGGAGGGTTGCCTAGTTGCTGTAGCAGTGAGCGTACGAGCGGCTGTCATTTCGGGGTCGCTGTGAATGAATCATGATAGCAGAAGACATCTACGCATCAATGAACGAGTGTGAGCCACAACGTTTTGTAGCTGGAGGTCAAGCTTGCAGACAATAAGGTAATTGCATGAATTGCTGCGTGCAGTACACGTTTAGCCTTATCAGTTCACACGCTTAGCCAGTGAATAATGACAAAGTGCGCGTGACGACGCCAAAGACTCTTGTGGTGCTAATTAATGTTTATTAATTATGGTGTCAATGATAAGGAGCCAATGCAAATAGGTTTTATTTAAAAAAATGTCTAGATTTATACGATGATCATTAATTTGAACATTCCATAAACCAGATTTTATTTATCTGAAGTGATCAAAGGGAGCAAATATATTATGTATTATTGTTTATTATTATGAATGTGAATTTTTGGGGATACTTTGTAATGAGTGTGCCGGGGCAATATTTTGATGGGTAGTGTTTCTTTTTGAGTAATTGTTGAGTGCATATTCATGTAAATAAATAATTAAACCAAACTTTACAAATTGTTGCGTTTCCTTTATAAAGGATATGTGTATATTTCACGGAACTAAAAATGGGCTGAACCCCGACTCTTCCTTTATTTATTGTGTTGTGGGGCAAGTCAAGCAGTTCAACGTAAGCAATTGGGCAAGATAAATACTATTAATTCTTTTAAAGATTCCCTCCAAAATTTATGTTACAACTGACGCACCAATGAGGGGCTTGTATTATTTAAGCCCCCCCCTCCCATAATTCTATTAAATTTATGTATTGTAAGAATCCAATAATTCTTAATTAAAATCAAAATAAGNTGAGCGGAGTCGTAACCGACTGTCTGCTAGGCAACGGTGAAGATGGACGGTCGTTGGAAAAAGGACGCTGAGTTTTATGGTTTATTTTTTTGACAGCGAGTATAGAATTTCAGAGAAAAGAAGAGTGGTCGCGTACGAAGCATGTATTTTCGATTAAAAGTGGGAAGGGGAAATTTACCAAGACGCAAGGGCTGGCGTCGTTCTGTTTAAAAGGGAAACCAACAGAAAAATTATAAGAGAGACGTTGGAGTACGCTATTAACAAAACTTTGGGGTGTTAAAGGACAACGGCCAGAGAAGCACATGTTGGGGGTGGCGAGAGAGGTAGTCTCCCTTTACAAATTTAAAAGGACGAATGGATCAACAAAGAGACCGCGACCCAAGAAAGCGTGGGTGCGGGAAGATTTGACCAATGTGTCGAGGGGGCTGAGAATCGTCTGGGGAACCGCAGCAGAGATCATAAAGCAACGACCGTTGACTGTGGGCATCGAGGACGGTTAAGGAAGAGAGACACCGAAAACAATGCGAACGACTGGTAAAAGGTTTGAGAACTTTCCAGATTTAGGTGTTGTTATTCCAGAAAAAAAAATTCGAATTCAAAATTGTGGAAAAGTCGGTGGAACTAGAGGAAACCGTTAAAGAAGAAAAATTTTATGGAAAGGAGCGATCGGATTGGTTATGAACATGTACTAGGCGTTAAAAGTTCAGTCAATCGTGAAACGACGAAGAAAGGGGAAATCCGTGGTTACTGGCTAGAAGTAGTTACATGTTTCAAAAAAGACAATGTCACGTGAGATGACTTAGGGGGGACCGAGTGGGAGGTGAGCCGATAAAAGAGGTCGCCGAGAGGCTCGGGGATGATTATTAGCTCATTGTATTTACATTAGATGTTTCGTTTCTCTAGTATCTTTCAGACGCGTTTCATGTGAAATATAGCAAATCTATATTTGACTATTTCAACATCGATTTCCTCAGTGGACCTGATTGCGTTCTCTATCCCAAGAATCGATTCAATAATCAAAACGGTTTTCACTATCTTTAGACTATAGTAAATTAGAGTCTTTAATAAAATTACTCTACGGTAAATTACCTCTTGCCTCTTCCATTCAACAATGGAATCTCGTAGGAAGCAGTTACCAATTTGCTCAAATATTATTGATGATGTTTCACGTCTGTTCTTCTGAATATAACTAATAAAGAAAAAGAACCTGAGTGTTCTAGCATACAGTTTAAATTTGATTCAAATTAATAAAATGGAACACGCGTCCCAATTTTGTAAAAACAATTTGGATTCTAAACATACCAAAGAACATTATGTTTTATCTCTAATGTGAGACTTCCTCCGATTAGCTATTTCATTGCTAGCGAGCGACGGTTTTTAAGTTGGCAACTAGGGACGTCGCAGAAATCTAACAATTCCACCCAGAATAAAGGAAGGAAGTTTCGTAATAGGTACATTTGACTATATTTCACTGGCCAAATTTGAAAATAATTTAATTTCCGTTTAGTATTTCAAATATAAATTAACAATAGAAACCTACATTTATTATATATTTAATCAATGACAATAGACTTGATTATATGTGAACATATAAACCAAGGGTTCACAGAAAAAGGCCAGTCTGGGACGTCGCGCCCGGCGGTGAAGGGCGCCTTTTGTTGTCTTTATCACCTGTTCCGTGCCAATCCATTCAAACCAGAATAAAGCGGTTTATATAAAAAAATTAATTCACCAATTTTACAGTTTTTTCTCGTTTTACAAAACTTTCTGGAGCAATTTTTGAAAATGCGCGCTAGCATCCTAACTTTTTCATGATATGTCAAAAAATATTTCACGTTGAATATTTTATTACAAAATACAATATAAAATAATTGAATTTTATTGAACGAATGAATATTCCATTATATAACGAATGATAATTCCATACGACCAATGTAAGATTTCTTTTTGTGTGTGCACAGATTTATGGAATAGGGATCAACTTCTCTTATACGTATGTACGATGTCTGGGTTCGATTCCCCGCTGGGGAAGTTATATTTTTATATATTTTTCTCAACATGATGATCTGCCTGACTATACTTTCCTCGTGTTTTTCACATTTTTTACTATTATTAAAGAACCATCTGTCCAATTAAGGAACAAATTTTTAGTCAGCTGTCTCCAAAAACGCCGGTGAAATGAGCTAGGTGTGTTGTTGCTGGCGAATATGTTTTCCGGTTCTTAACTAATATTAAACTCTTATTTGTAGCAATGAATTCTGATACAAAATTCACAATCATTGAAAAAAAACTTAAGATGGAAACTCTTATGAAGTGAAAGAAAAACTCTTGTGGGTAATTCTAGGCAAACTGAGCATGACACTCAATGGGTCCATTTCAAATAAAAAAACTAATGTCATTTTGGATTCCTCGTACAAACATTTGTCCAAATTCACAGTTTTTCAGCTTTTTTCGTGTCATATATTGACTTGTGCGATATAAATTGTTTCTATTGATTTTAATTATTTTAAACTATAACCTTTTGATTATTTTCTTTCACAAAAAGGTTTTCATTGAAAATATAAGTATTGCTCATGATTGTTATTGAAATTTTTTTATAGAATCTGAAAATGTTGTCAAAACTAAAAAAAATTGGTTTTGATAAATGAAAAACGCGATGTTTCATGGTTTTTTAATAACTTTTTCAAAAAAAAATTTCGACATGAGTATACAAATATTTTTATTATTTTTAGGCCAAATCTATTCTAAAGTAGTTGATCTTTGAGTTTTTCAACAATTTTTTCTGAGAATCAATTTTTAAAAGCTCCGGAGGATACTTTTCTTCGGATTTCCTTCGGGTAGAGACGGATTTATATACAGGCACTCTAGTTTCGGACCTAGGGTCGGCTGTGTCATCAATACTATTAAAATTATTAATCTATAATTTTGAGTGAATATATTCGTTACCATTTTTGAGTAATAAATTGTTTACAGTGCATAAATGTTAAAACTATTAATTTAAAAATATAACTGTTTTTATCATCTGCAGATATTATATAGGGAAACTAACAAACTATATTTTTAGTCGGGTGGCGCACGTCATGATACTGTGTTAGTGTGGTGAAGTATTAAATTGTTTTGATCGGAATTGGTGAAATGATTCCTTCCTTCCTTCCGGAGATTAAATTATTTTATTGTCCGCTCCACGTTACAACTACACATGACCACTTCTTTTTCGACACCACGTTGATAGCAGTGTCAGGCATTGGCAAGGAAATGGAATAGTTTCTACTACTAGTAGGCACAAGACACCAGCACTGTCTGTTAATACAGCACATACGGTGGTTAGTTGAAAATGAGTATATCATTCTAATTTCAAAATAACAGACAGTGAGTTTGGAATGTTAATTAACTCAAAATATGATCCATTTGCTGCGATACATTGATCAGCATTAATTTTCTTTACCTGCACGGCCATGTAGAAGCAATATTTTGGAATCGATTGGAGTTGGTCGGTCATATCCTGCCTCAATTCACAATAGAGTCGAATCTTGTACCGTTCAGATACATTTACTGTTTTGGGAAGAGGAAATAATCCGGGGAGTAAGGAGGGGAGTTGCTTTCTGGCAAAGGATTTTGTTGTTTACTTTCGAATGAGGAGGGGCGTAGTCGTGTAGCAGAAGAAAATCACGAGACGTGTAGAGAACCGAGCGAACTTGTATGATTTGAGTTAACAAGCGTTCCAACACTTCTCGATAGAACTCCTTATTGACTGTTTTACCTGGATGTTCGAATTCTCTGTGTACGATACCCTTTCTGTCAAAAACACGAACACCGTCTTCAACCTTGATATTTGTAGGCGCAGTTTTTCGGTATTGTGGAGGATTTGTCGATCTATTCGGAATTCTGACATTTTTTACAAGGTCGAAGACAAAATATGGGATCTATTATATTGAAAGTCTGAAAAGAAACCCAGTCCGTGTACTTACGGACCGTACTGTGAATAACATGCCGTCAGTGCGAACGAAACAAACCTGAAAACATTTCTACACCTTTTAACTTAATGAAAAATGAAATACTTCAAAAACTAAAAATATTCAGATTAGCAATGTTTCCAAATAAAATCCACGATATCTCAATTAGTTTGTGAAAGGTAGTGAAAACATCGACAATTCAAACAAAACATTTCAGCCTTATTTACCTCTTTAAAATTGGAATTCCCAAAATAATTCTTAGATAGGTTTGACAATACAAAAGCATCATCCCTTCAATATTCCAATTTAATATCTCTAATATTTCCCGTTTTGAGTTTTTTAATGCAGTATTTGTAAATGGGAAATGTAGCGTGCTATTTAAACTTATCTATTGAAGCTTATATTTGTTTTTTTTTTGTGGGACTTTAGGGTTTGTCAACGTCAAGGTCATTAGAACCCTTAGGGTCGATAGGAGGTGGGTGGTAGGGTTATTATTAGTAGGTGGGACAGTTAGTTGGGTTTACCTAAACTTGGTCCAGGTGGAGGGGTTACTATGAATGTTTAGTAATAGTAAGTGATTCTAGGACTAGTAGGCGGTAGATAGAAGGAAACGGATTCACTTTTCAGCAGTCACAGTTATATAAACTGACGAGTGAAAAGCTTCAATTTCTTTCTCTATCTCTTAAGTTGATAAATGAGTGAGTCTGTCAATCCCTCATGGCAACGTGGTTCATACATACTGTCTACTGGTTTTATCAATGTCCTATGTTACGAAATTACAAAAAACATGATTAAGTGATACATTAAATCTCCAATTTTTAGTTTTATTGAATTTTCAAATAGAAACTTGTCGATACCCAAATTAATTAATATTTTACTGAAAAGTAGATGTATATTAAGTATTCTTAATTTATCAATAAACATTCCCAAAAAAGGTACCGTTTCCTCTGGGTTTATTGTTCCCCATCCACACTTAATGTACGTATTAAATAACCGTGCATTGGATAACAATAAAGATGATTATTATTGTAAAAATTAAGATTATTTGGAGGAAAAAAAAGAGGAAAATATGAGAGGCAGATTTTTACATATTTAAATTTTTAAACAGCTAAGATTTATAATTGACAAAACGATCAAATTAAGAGGCAAATTTTTACACAAAATCGAATACAATTCACATATTTGTGAAAATTTTTGTTGAAAAAATAAACACACTAAAACATTACAACGTTTCGATATGTCAAAGGAACACGATTTCACACAGAATTATTTTTAAAATTCATGTTCGTTATTTGCATGATGGTAATGATCACCGGTATCGAAATCTTAAAAACATGAAAACATTACATGTTCTAACTGAAAATTTTTCTGTTAAGTGAAGTGCATTCTAATTTGTGAGTAAACCTGTCTGCATAATTCGTTGTTTTAGTAATTATTGATCTGCACACAGACGAGATGAACGACTCATATAATTTTGTTATCCGTTTCTGGAATTGCCATCAAAGGAAGAATAGGATCAAAACATTTTTAGGCTATTTGAAATCCTCGGAAAATGTCCAATGAGATTAATGTTTTCGAAATCTTTTACAAGCTTTATATTGAGAGTGTTTTCGTGCAAATGTGATAAGAAGGAAAATGATGGTGAAAAATCGTAAATTGCATTTTAATGATTGAAAATTTGGGTGAATGTTTGCTTTCCAACATTTAATCGGATGAAATTATTTTTTTATACTTTTATTTTAGTTTTTCAGACTAATCCACACCTATCTGATATACTTGACAAGAAATTGTCCTTCATTTTATCTATTAAATGTAGTTTTAACTTTTATCATTACAATATAGTACTACCTGTAAGAAGATAAAATTGGATGCAAAATGCAAGAGTTTTGGCACTTAAACAAAAAACTGTTATTCACATTGGCTCCGGAACCAGATACCTTTTACATTTAATTTAGCGGTGTGTTGAAGATGCTCGAAACAAAATGAAGGAGAATGCGAATAAAGGTGACAGTACACGAGGCTTTACGGAGCAGGAAATGAAAGTAATGGCAGACACTCATTGGTAACAAGTGTGCCCTAGCGGAATACATTTAAAAGCTGTAATTGCTTTGCGATCGTACTTGGCAACATAGCGTAGAACAATCGAGGTTAATTCCAAACATTCGAAGAGAAAAGTTGTACCCCAATCCAAATTGTTGATGAGAGTTAGAACTGAACAAAAGAAAACAACTTCAACTTTTTGTAGATTATTTTCTCAATTTATGTATCACTATATTTTAATAAATATCGATAACCATCAATATAACATCAATAACAATTGCACTGTGATTTCTCGAATATCTGTTGAAAGGAAAGCAGTAAATTGATACTTGATTCTTGGAAAATATATTACATTATGCCTGTGAATAACTTTTGGTGAATTAAAGCATTAAATTAAAGTTTAGGTAAATTATAGAGTATTAAGTATACATACACAACTTTTGGCTACACCTCATCGTTTTCGAGATATTTGTCAAAATCTGTTGAAAAGGAGAATTTCACACCCATTCCACCCCCCTTCCACCGAAACCTGACGCTCTATCTGGTGTAACTTTATATCACTTACTAAGAGGAGGGTATACAACAATTTGGGGTGGGGTAGAACTTTTCTTTTTTAATGTTTAGGTTTCATGAATTTTTGCACAATTAAAAGAAAAAGATGTCGTATACCTGGACACAGGCCACGTTGTCGAAAATGGCGGCGAAATGCAAGGGTGTGCGTTCCTCGAAACCCTTGGCATTCGCACTGGCGCCCCGTTTCAGCAACAGCGTCGAGACCTCGTAGTCACCAGACCACGATGTGTAATGAAGACCCGTCATGCCCGTGGAATCCTGCTTCCCAATTCATAAGTAGTTTTAAATAACTTTTAACGCATTCAAACGTGACCGTTAAAATATATTTTGAAATAAATGGAAGCAAAACACTAACTAAACATTTACATGAAATTTCATACTGTAGATAAGTTTAATGTGTCAGTATTCTCCATAGTATGTACCGTTAAACTTCGTATTTAAAAAAGCTTCAGATTTATTGTTGAAGAGTATGTTCCCAGGTGCATCCAACATCACTTCATGTATTCGCGAATTGTGGTGTGAGGAAGTACCGTTATTTTAAGTCCCATCGATATATTATCAAAGTACAATAAAGTATATCAATCTGGTTCGACCATAAGCCACTTTTCTTTGGTCCCTAAATGTTATGGCCTAGAGACAACGTTACATATTATGGTATTCAGGGTGTCAAATGTTTTAACTACTTCACTACAATCAGTTACCAGGTTGTTCACATACAGCAACCTGTGACTTCAGTATTTTATATTTGGAAGTGGAGTGTGCGTACCGACTAATGTTTTTCCTGAAATAAACCTCCACACAAGTCATTATGCACGAGTACATTTTAAGAGGGGTCATCGGAGACAAAATATTTAAATTTAAAATTATATAAACTTTTATATAATAAAATATATATTTATTACTAATTTTTGAAACATTAGTAGAATCATATGTTTATTGTATTCCCGAAGAAGTAAAAGGAAAAGTGAGGAATGCTTTCAAAGATATTGAAAAGGATAAAAAATCATATCTGGTTGAATCAAGCAATCAGTGACAAGCGATGAATATATGTGGTTGGAGGAGCAGAAGTCGTGTAAGTTCAAAATTGACATTATTTGAGATAATAACTTTTTTTGTACACAGCGTAACGTAAAGATACGGTAGGATATGGAAGTAAGATAGGCCTATTTGTGTTTTTTTTTTTTAGATTTCACAGTTTTAGTATAGTTATGCATGGAACTAGAATTTTAACCCATAGAAAAATGAACAAGAGTAGTTGGATTTTATTCATATTTAGGTTAAACTGCTAGTATTACACCAAGAGGCAGTAAAAGGAAGTAGGGATGAAGCTGTACAGACGAAAAAAATCGCAATACTAGTAAACTCTACGTCAAGGAGAAATGAAAAGACGTGAACGGACAAGGAATTAAATCTGTCTTCTAAACATTAAAGAATTTAGACTGTCGATGTAGAATGAAGTTTCCATTTAAATTAAATATTTTCATCAGTAAAATTTGTTTGTTGCTAAATTAAGTAACCATGTCACCAATAAATATGTAAAGTATATAAATAGTTTTATTTCTCGTCTTCACAAATTCCTCTGTCTCTCCAAACCGTACTTTTGAATCGACACTTTTTCTCTGCACACATGACGCAGTGTTTGAAGCGTAACCCTTTGAAGAAGAGACTCTTGGCTTACTGCTATGTAAAGGAAATGAGTTTTGTATATATTTTATTGAAAGAAAATAGTTCAGTAGTTTAAATTTCAAAGAAAGAAAAAAAAACACGTTTTGGCAGAATACAACGTCTGTCCGGTAAGTAAGGCATATGTTTTTTTCTTTTCCTGTGCTTTCACTGGTCGTAGTGCGTTTAAATTGGTTGGGTTAGGTGGGGGGGGGGTTCGGTTGTCCAGCGCTGCCAACGTCAGCGTGCTCCGAGCTTTCGGAACGCCCGGATCATTATTTCAGTGTTCTCCGGTTTATTGCCTGTGTCACGACGCATAATGGAGGACTCGCTCGAATAACGGTACGCAATCAAAAATCCAAAAATCTTGCCGACACCTACACAATAATAAACGAAGCTTACGGGGATGCATCTCTTTCGTATTCTCGGGTTTCGAGGTGGTTGAACACTTTTAAGGACGGCCGGGAAGAGGTAGCCGATGAACTCCGCTCCGCACGTTCGTCAGCCAAAAGTGGCCCGTATGCGATGTTTGTTGAATACGGATCGTCGATTGAGTGTCCTNTCAGAAAACTACGTTGATGTGGTGGAGAGATTGAGAAAATGGTCATTCGCAGAGAAGAGAAAACGCCTACATCTGAACACTCCACCAAGACAACGCTCTCTGCTCTACGCGTTTGGGTGTTCCTGGCCAAGAATAAATTTGAATCACTTCCGCAACCCCAATACAGTCCGGATCTAGCCCCGGCTGACATTTTTTTGTTCGCCAAGATCAAAAGAGCCGGAAAAAATCGATTTAGGACGATTGAAAAGATGCAAACCGCTGTGACGAAGGACTTGACGAGGTTCCCCAAGACGCCTTCCAGGACGCGCACCATGCATGGCAGAGTCGCTGGAAAAAGTGAGTAGATGCCCAAGGGAACTATTTTCAAGAGTTTTAAAAGTTTGTACCTTTATCTTGCATAAATGTGTCTAAAAATATATTTGCCTTACTTACAGGACAGACCTTGTATACAGAAATTTTAGGTGAAATTCCTTGTAATACATGTAGGATCAGGTTCGGGTTCGAAGGACCATAAATGAACAGGCAAATTACAGAACATGAGGAAGGTAGATGAGGTGTGTTTAAACCCTAGACTGCCAACAAACAATTTAACGACATGAAACATGAAAAGTTGAAAGTAATGAAAAAAATACAAAACTGAATTTCAGGTGATACTGTGATGAGGTGAGACGATCTGTTCCTTCAAAGATTCAGCTCGAATGGCGTTGGGTTGATGTCGAGGTGATGATTTTGAGTTGATGTGCAACTGAGGTTGAATTGCCGACCGCTTATCACGTGGCGATTCTACAGCGTGTCGGTGCCCTCACGAGATAATCTTCAGGTTGAGAATAATTTCCCAACTGTCTCCTAGTACAAACTGAAGGGGAACTCGTCGTTTTGCTTGCCGAATGATGAGAGTACTAAATCAGATTTTATGTTGACTCTTCGGGCGAGTTTTGCAGAGAGAGTGAATGCCCACATGTCGTGGCTTGCCTTTTTGGGGACTCGTGCTGCTCGCGCGATTGGTCGGTCGGTCGATCGATAGTGTGACGTGGTCACATGTTGTCCGTGTATCGATTGTTGATCTGGCTCGATGGTGTGAATATTATGTAATGTCAAGTTATTGTAAATTGTTTTGGCGGGGAAGTGCAGCCTCATACATTCCAGGATAATTAATTATCGAGTCTGTAATTAATTAAGTCAGTCAAACTATGTACAACCATTTCATCCACTTCTTTTACTCAAAGGCGTAAATTTTGAATGAACCTATGAGAATTGCAGAAATTGTTCATGGAAACTCACCAGTCGAGATATGTCACTCTATTGGCACAAAGAGCGTGGAATCCACAGATTGTTCACTTGTCTAATGATACGATATTTAAAAATGTCTAAACACCTTGTATGGTAATATTTAAAGTTTCCTGTACCATGACCGCAACCGAAGTGACAAGTGTATTTTGTGACATTTTGATTTCTAAATGTATGAAGCTAATGATTACTTGGGAGCTATAGTTCTTCTTATGGCATATAAAAACTTCTATTTATGTAATAATTTATATATCTATATATAGTAACGTATGGTTTGAACATAAGCAATAATGGAATCTATTTGGTAATGTTCAGGTTACATGTTCTGAAGAAATAGCTTTGTCGGCATCTCATCCAAGTCTTATATATGTATGGACAATTCCACAAAGTGGGATTGCGTTGATTCATTAAAAAATGGTGTTTTAATTAATTAATTAGATTCTATGTAAAAAATTAGACTTGTCTGAATTTTTAGCCTTCAAAATGCGATCTGAAAACACTAAAACTTGTTATCGCATTCATCGGGTTACCTATTCTACTCCTAACATCATCTTTGACTGCACCACTGTTTTGCAAATCTCTCAAGAGAAAAAGTTCAAATCTAAAGCACCAATGTTTTGCAAATTTCTCAAGAAAAAAGCAAATCTCAAAATTTTCTCGCCCACGTCATCAACTGAGAAAAGCTTCAATACAGGTGGAGCACGCAGTTGAGGACGTAGGTATATTTATGTTTCCGTAGAATGAGTATCTATCCTTAATTTTCAACTCGCAGACGTCGTGTTGCGGGATATGAAAGAGAACTAATGATACCTATAAATGATGAATCAAGTTTCTTATCTATAGTTTTATTGAATTTTCAACCGAAACGACGCCCAGCAAATGAAAATCTACAGCAAACAAAACAAATATACCTTTAAAAAAAGTGTAGAAAGAATCAGGATACTTTTGATCAGGGAAAGGGAAAAAGAAAGATGCATGTTTTAAAATATTTGAGGTCAAAAAATTAGCAATTTTGGAATTGTTAACCATGGAAGAATTCGATCAAAAAGATAGAAGCATATATAGATTTCTCGCAAACTTTCCAATAAGATAAATGGATTAAAATCATTTTTAAGAGAAATTCGCGTTTGAGAGGCAATGAAAGAAATGAATTTTTTTCTTCAAAAGGGATGGAAAGGTTAACCGGCTGAGAAAAATCCCAAATCGCATTATGAGACCTAAAATTTGGGTATTCTTTTAGACACGAAATTTCATGAAATTATTTTAAACAAGTTTTCGAGACCGGTCCATTCAACCCTGAACCAGTTGACATGGAATTGCGTATTAAACAAAGAACTACAAATTTTTTACTGAAATCATAAAAGTGGAAAATGTAGATAAAAATGAAAATGAAATGTTTAAAGATACATGAAAAATGGTATATAACTATTTGATATGGTGACGTGGCCGAAGACAAAATTCACTTTATTTTCTAGTTGCTTTATTAACTAGTGTTTCCTTATAGGCATATTATATTTTCTAATTTTTATTCTATAAATTCAGAACAACTTAATGTAGTTTTCTAGGGTTTGGGAAGATTTTTCGACTACTTTCAAAACATTTCATACATTTACTTTGAAGGGGTCCTCGTTACTAGACCGTTTTGATATTGTAGAGGCATAGTTCTCCTCTGCATAACCTATATATCACCAACTATTTTTTCTAATATGATTAATAGAAAAATGAAAGGTGTTGAGAAGTGTTTAGCACTTCTTTAGCAGGGGTGTAACAAAACATAAAACAACCGCATGATTAGTTAAAAGGAAGAAGTAATGAAAAAGGGATATCATTCCTCGAGTTACGACTACCGCGCAGCGACAACGTCGGAGAAAAGTCGCTGCCACAATTCAGTCTCAAGGGAACCGCGCACACTGGAAACCGTGGAGAGGACAATAAACGTGTCTGAGGGCTGTTGTCATGCCAGCAAGACGAATTGTGATACTGTTGGATCGGGCGTTGAGCTCAATGTTACTGTGCACCCGACGACGGAAATTCTCAAGTCTGTGGTGGCCTTTACTCAAAGATAAATAAAGGAACCTGTGAACTGGGGTCCCCGCCTAAATCCAGAAGCATCAAGATGGTTTCGGAATCACCCTCACGACATGCGTTGACCAGTCGGTAAGCGCGTTCACGTTTTATCTGCATCAGCACCCCTTCCGCAGACGATGTTTCTCTCTCGGCCATCTGCCACCACTCCAATGAATGACGGAAGTTCTCTTCCAAAGCTTTCAACTCCACACGCAACCGGTAGTCCACTCGCCTGAAAAACACTTTTCACCTTATCATATTCTACATAACAAACTTCGCCTTAAGGTGTAAGGTAGGTGCACCGATAGTAGCTCATGCTCCTGACGTGTCCAGTTTAAATTTTCTCGTATTGGTTGACAGTGTGCAGAAGTGCCAGCACATTCTTGATCATAGTCATGGCTTAACAATATCACTGAAAACTTATATCTCTAAGAGGTGCATCGGGTGTTTGGTTGTTCCGTTGTTGTCATATTGCAATATTCCGTTAAGTAGGATTTTTTGTTGATTTAAATAACTAATTATTTGTACATTCATATTATGGATCAGAGCTCGCCAAAGTGGTGGTCCGCGAGAAAATTTCGCTGGTCCCCAGAGAAATGTGGAATATACTTACTCATCACGTTAAGTTGTTTTAAGATACATTGAAACATAATTCAATTCAAACAATACGTGAAAATGAGGAAGCTCTCGAATGCGATGCAGGATCGCGAGCGTTCTGTTTATCATGTCAATTCGTTTATTTCCTGGAAAGATTTGCTTAAAAGATAAAATTTATCTTCAACAATAAATAAAATTAATCAATATGGTATGGATAAGGAAATTGAACGCTTTTTAAGTTATTATTTCAAAGAATCGTAGATGTGATTCTGTTTTTGGCATGCAACAATCTTCCGCTTCGGGGCACAGGTGAGAAGATAGGGTCTCTTAATAAAGGAAATTTTCTAGGCATAATTGAATTATTAAGTAAATATGACTCTGTGTTGATGGATTTAACACTTAAAAAATCCTATTATTGGTCCGCGGGATTTAAATTATGAATTTACTGGTCCGTGAGGTCAAAGCGTTTGGCGACCGCTGTTATGGATCATTCTAAAGCGCAAAATTTGTAGAATCTTACACACCATGTTAAAATATTGCAAAAACTGTAGGGAGGTTACACCACAAAACGTGGTTATTTAGCTGATTCCCAAAATAACCCACTGCGTTTGCCGTCTTATGAAATTCCTGAGAATGGACCTAAAGAGAATCTTTTTGTAAGATCTTGCATACTTCAGGGGTTCATCCAACATAAGTACGAACATATATAATAGTTTTTCGTTGCAGTCTATTTTAAAGTTAATTTTAGGTCACACAGATTATATATTAGATTAGATACAATGCCTTCTTACATTTTGATGTGTACAGTTATTTTAAAACTCTTTATATGCCTTAGAAACTTCGTTATTACGTTACAAAAAAATTATCCACTTAGCATATCAATATATTTGGTATTTAAAAGTGTGTGGTACCTTGGGTAAACCCTGTGCTCAAGGTGGTTCATACGTAGAAAAAATCTCATTGATTTATTCAATAACAAAACCAATTTTGAAAAAAAGTATCGAATATTAAACTATCCCAGAGAATAAAATGTGCAGAGAATGAATTCAGCACAAATGCATAGAATATGCTCCACGACACTATCTTCGGAGAATGTGTTTAGAATGGTACGCTGCACATCTGTATCAAAGAATGTTCCTGTGAGTACATTCTCAGATAGAAGCTTGTTTCAGGCACATGCTTCTATTATTGAGTCAAGAAATGTAGCGGATGGTTCGCAAAAATATATTTATCATCTACATATGCATATTTATCAACATAATTATCACCTTCATATACCTTCTATAAGCTTACATTATACGGTTCAATGCACATAAAATGGATAGTTTTTTGGTATGTACGAGGCATACGCACAAAAAAAATATACTGCGTCTCAACATTTCTCTCGGTAAAATAATTAGATGAAAAATTGAATTTTTTTTTTGGTTGGGGCTTTAGGGTTCGTCAACATCGAGGTCATTAGAGCCCATAAAAAATCGTTACTTTTGAATCGTTACTTAAATTGAAATCGTTACTTTTCAAATTCATTGGTGATAAAATGCGGTGTGAGCGTCGGTACATTTGATGGATTTGAACGCGCGACCTCCGATTCCGAATGCAATGTGGCTGAGTGACATGAATATTATTATTCTGGCACTAACTGAGGCTAGTAACTGTTAGGTGATAAAGATCCGAATTTTGCCGGATGAGGTGGACGAATGTTGGTGATAAGGGACATGTGTAAGTGTATACGTTATAACTCACATAAATGTATAGGATAGGATTACACTGCCCATTACGCCAACAAGTCTCATGAACGGTTTCAAGGGTGCACCAAGAGAATGTGTTTCGAATGTGCTTACAGGAATATTCTTAGGACATTTTCTTACGTATGTGCCGTCTGGCATATATTAAGAGCGTCCTAAGCAAATTTTAAGAATGTTTTTACAAAATAATCTTATTTGTAAAAAATGTGATGGCGTTTGTAGAGAAATATTATTTGTCAATATACTTTGTTACCACTCCAGTTATTTCGAATTTTTTTATAAAGATCAGAACTCGTTCTATTGTATAGTTTTTGAAGTATAGGTTACCTTCATATATATCCTTTTTTCTCCTTATGAATGTGTGGACTCAGGATCCAGGGCACAAGTCTCGTCGCCTCTCAATGTCTCCACGTAAATTTCTCACAAACTTTCTGTCATGGAGTAAGTCGGAAAAAAATATGCAGGCTCGTTATCTTCTGAGGAAGCGTTTACGAACATGACGACGGTAATCCCTTCTGCATGTGGAAGGCGTGACGAAGTTTTTACTAACTTTTACGCTAATTGTCATGTGAACAGTTATTGCAGAATAGATAATCAAATGATATTCTTAGTGGACTCAGTGCAGAGCAGAGCATTCTTAGCAATATTGCTTGTAAGTACTTGCATGTACTTTGCAATGCCTATGTGCGCCACCGAGCATATCTTTCGCATATTCTTTGAACACGTGCTTTGCTCATTCGGTAATGCAAATGAGTATGTTCNCTAATGCAGATGAGTATGTTCTTCGAATATATTATGCACCAACTTTTCCTCACTGGGATAAAATTGAATAATAACTATTGATATCGTAGTGTCATCATCCCATTAACAACCTTACAAAAAGTAAAAACGTAGTAAGCATTTTTTTAGCATTTTAAATCCATGACTACCTTCGGTACACCTACCTTAGTGTACTCATATTTTTAAGAGAATGTAAGTATGAAAACAGGACTTCCATACTTCCTCATTCTTTTACGAGACTGCTTGGGAAATACTTTGGACTTTAGTATATATCGGAGTAGAGAAATTTCAAGTAAAGGATATATTATATGTGAATATCCAACATAATTACTTCTCCCAAATGCGTATTCTCGTATTCGGAAGCGGCGAAGAACGAGAAGTCACTGGCTATGTTGGTACGGGTCATAACATCAGATCATAACCCGTCAGTTTGAATACGCAATTTTTGAAGTTAAAAGAAATTATGAACGATTGAATGTTTTTAAATAAATATTCCAGACTGAATACCATTTTCCCAAGATGCGTATATATGTAACACACAAAACCTGAATTCAGATGACAAACGATTTTTGCAGATGCATTTTCGCCAGAGAACTAGTTTTGTGCGTTGTCAGAACGACCAATACTAGTTTTGGACGATGCGCTTTTGCCAAAACGTTTTGGTCGTATTGGAGGATAACTAGTATTGATCATCACTTATATCATCGCGAAAATGAAGTTTCGTGAAATTTAATACAATACAATTTCTAGAGTATGTGACGTGTACTGAGACAATATTAATAACGCACAATAATATAATACAATTATGAGGTCATAGAGGTCCCTTGTGATATATCAATTGAATGATGTGTATAATGGAAATAATTTTGTCATAGTTTTAGATATAATTTGTTTTTTTGTCAGTTCTCTTGATTACAAAATTCCCCATTACTAAGATTTTCCCAGAAGCTCTCGAGTCGTATGTATAATATCGAAATAATAATAATAATATAATAATTTATCGTCGAAAAGCAGTTACAAACTGCGTATGATCACGTGGATGACAATAAACAAATTTGCTCTCTGGAAGCAACCGAGGGATCATCTCATCAATTTCGATCAAGGGCTCTAAGGTAGAGGTAGATGTAATATTTCCGCTTACTCCTAAGATAAGAATAAAAATAGTTAGCTACAATATCAACAGAACACCAAGAAATTTGTATTTAATAAAACACAAAAAAGTTATTTCACATGTACGTATTAATACCAATCTATAAATTATTAATAAAATATTGTCTATAAATCGTAACTATCAAAGTAACGGACCAATTCTACCATCCGGTCCAAAGCCGTAGAAAAATAACCTTATTCTTCCTATAACCTTCCGCGAGTGCTGCTACCTCCACAATCGCCTCAGTCTTCACACTTACAACATATTTTCTTAAAACTAAATCGACGGGTGTAACAAACCTAACATTGCCGATTGTGACCGAACAATTGTTTTTAATTGTTCATGGCTCGCTGCCGCGAGCCATATTACAATTAACATACCCTAACATACTAACATAAACGGTGGCAGAGAGAAGGAAATAGTGCGGAACAATATTTCTTTATAACTACCGTAAATATGAAGAGCGAGGAATACGACTTATATTTTCGGAACCGTAATAATATTTGCAGTATTANACTTGTTGGACCAACTCCTTAACTTTGGCCAAAGTAACTATAAATTCGAAATTAATTATTAAAATAAACCACCACTTACACGTTATATATAAAGGAGAATTAATAAACGTGTTGTCATTATTATTAATATTATTATTATTTATCTCTAACAGTTTTCACATGTAATTGGATACATTATTTTTCATTAGTTTTTTTCTTGTCGCGTCCCCATCTTCCGACATTCCGCGACTTTTCCTGTTTCTCTCCTAATTCTGTTTGTCCTTCTTTATGCTGCTCGTTCTCAATCATGGATATGTGGGCGTACTTATAATTCTAGCCTGTCATACCTCCTTTTATTTCCTTTCTTTCGTCTATGTATTTTTTAAATGTCCCGTATTGTTTCTCTGTTGCAATCATGTCTGGTACCCTCTCAATTATTCCTACAGTAATCTTCTTAAGATATTTTCCTCGTTTTGGCCCATAGACGATACAGTCCCAAAAGACATGGTCTCTCGTCTCTTCTCCTTGTTCACAATCACACTGTTATTCACCCACCAATTTTAAATCTGTGCCAATACACCTTGTAATCTTCATGTACTGTCAACATTACCTCGATTCGTGGATTCGGGCTAAACAATTTTCTTCTCTTCTCGGCGAAAGTTACGTCAGACACATATCTCTCTCTTTTGTCTCCCTTTATGTGATCAATTTTGTTCTATTTGCCACGATTGTATTAATATCTGTGTTATCTGTCGATTCCATCCCGTCTCGTCATATTTCACTACTTTCCCATCCAACACTATCTGTCTTTCTCGTCGCATAACTGCTCTCAATACAAGTTTCTGAATAAATTTCTTTACGGGTAACACTTCAACTAGTGCGTTCAGCGCATCTGTAGATAACGGGCAATATGCTCCACTCAACCTCAACAGACACATACGCTGTATCTGTTCTAGTTTTCGTCTCTGATGTGTATTACATAATACTTTTTGCAATATTTCACATCCATAGGTAAACATCGGCACCATTACTCCTTTATATAATGTTATCAATTCCCTCCTTGGCACGTTAAATTTTTTTACCTTAACAAATCATAGAAGGTTTTCTTTATTTTATTTTGTATGTATTCAATATTTTTTCTGAAATTAAAATCTTTATCCAATTTAATTCCCAAGATAAATGTGGTCCTGAACTACCCGTATTTTACTTCCCTTCAAATTTAAAGTCGGATCTCTATTGATTGTATTCAATTTTCCAATTTACCGTTGCACAGGTTATTTCTGTCTATTTCTAGTTCATGTACCACACACCATATATTACACATCTCCAGTATTGTATTCCCATGTGCTTCTAATGCTCGTCTCCCTGTTTCTTGTACAAATACCACTACTTCATCCGCCTATGCTAATATATTGTATCCTGCTGCTTGTACTGTTCTTACAATACCATCAATAAGGTTCAAAATATTGGTTTTCCATGTGACCCCTGCGGGTAGCCCTTATTCATCTCCCCAATTATTCTTTCATCCCCAATCTGAAAATAAGATATTCTATTTTCAAAAGAATTTGCCAAAATATTGTAAATATAACCATTAATGTTATTGTCCTTTAGTATCTGTAACATATCTTTCCATGTTACATTCTTAAATGCCCCTTTGATATCCAGAAACAATGTCATTCCTAGCTTGTCTGTTCTATCTACTACCCACAATAATAACTGTTTTATGTTCGAGAAAAACATTAACCAATGTTCCTTTTTCCCCAATTATTTTTGTTACTTTTTGCATTAGTATCTTTCCCAGCAACTTCCATAATCACGGCAAAAGGCTTATTGGTCTGTACGAATTTAAGTCGTTTGGTTTTCTATTTCTCCCTTTATAAAACACTATTATCTGTCCAATTTCCTACGTTTGCGGGAATTTCCTTTGCTCAATACATTAATTGAACAACTAAAGTATTTTTTGCGCATAACTGGGTAACTTGCTTACATAATCTCATTAGTTATTGTCATATCCCGGGATTTTCCTCATGGATAAAGATCTAACTGTTTCATCAATTTCTTCTTCTGTTATCACACATTCGTCTAAGTCCACATTTTGTCTTTCCCAATATTCAGTTTTTCCTACCTTGGTAATATCAAACAACTTTTCCCCATTATCCCGCCAACCTCCTGTTTTATCTTCCCCAAACTGCAATGTACTTCACACATGTTTTACCTTCATTTTTTCACGTGCTATTAAATATGGGATACCCCATATATTCTTCCTGAGACTTTTCTTTACAAAATCTTCCCACGACTCCAATTTACATTCCTTGAACCTTTTTCGGTATTCTCGCAATATCTTTTTATACTCCTATAGAAGACAATAACACTTATTTCTACATATTATCATAGCAAGACCTGT
>NNCF01127271.1:280108-346397 GCA_002313205.1 Laupala kohalensis
CTTGCTCGCTTGTCTTGGGCATCATCTCCTTATGATCGCTCGTCTTGTTAGTGGGTTCTCTTTGATCACTCGTCTTCCTAGCGCCGTTGTCGCTCCCTTTATTCGCACTTTCTCTTTGGTCGCTGATCCGTCGTTCGAGAGACATTCGTTCCGTTTCCCTTGATTTCTCCCGCATATGGCTGGCTCTGTGTGCGGTCTGCACCGATTTGGGCAGAGTGTCCTTGTAATCCCTCGGCAATTTTATGTTCTCCTGCTGATTACTTACCATGAACATGTTCTTCCGCTGTTCAGAGGGTTTGTTCACTGTCTCCTTAGACTTTTGTAAGCTCACCCGCTGACTCACTTTTTGTCCGGTCTCAGGTTGTTCGCTGTCTTTAAAGACGCTCTTTTTCTTACCTTCACGCTCCCGCTGATTGGCAGTCTTGACGCCCTCCTTTGACTTTTGCTTTGTGTCCACTTGCTCTCTAGATTCTTGTTCGTCCAAGAGAAATGTAGCCGAACGCACCTCACTCTTATCGTGATCACGTGGTTTAAGCGCGCTCGGGGGTGCCACCATGCTCTTCCTACTATTTATTGTTCCTTGCTCACTTGTCCGCTGTACTTCCTGCGGCTGAGCGTTTCTCTGCACAGCGTCTGTCATAAAAAAAAATTCTTAATTCACATAAAATACATAACTTGTCGTCGGGTTACTATTCAGATCACCTTGATTCTCGCCACTGATTCGTTCAACGAGCGATTGTTGTTCGACTAATCCTGCTCCACCCGCTCCCAGCGTATCTGATGCAATCTGCACTGGTGTCCTTTCTGTACCGAAGTGCAATAGTTTCGAGTGCGGTGCTGCGATTTTAGGTGACTTGCGAAACAACCTGCCACATATGCAGAAAAAGTGGTCTCATTGTCCGAAAGTAAATGTAATTCAGCACTTGACACCAACAAACTAAAGAAACTTGCTCTCATAGCAATAACTGAGACTGCGAAGCTGCTTCACTCTCTCCAATTATTTGCTCTTTGCCTGTCTTTGTTCTGAATGTTATTCAGGATAGCTGAAAATTTCAGGGTATTATGTGCGAGAACAATTCATCACCCTCGCATTGAACTAGATTAAAGAATACTTACTCATAAGTTCACTGCTAACTAGTTTCCAGCTATGTAAAGATGTATCTGAGTATTTTGAAGAAACGAATACAGTGATTAAGAAAATTTGAGTAAATAATTGAAAATGAGCTGCTTATGGAATACTCAAATTAGCAGACATGTCTGGAAGTGTATCTCTAATTTAAAAATATGTTTTCAATTATATGTAATGTTTTAAACACTATTTTAAACTTAGTCTAAGAAAGACTATTGAGAAGCAGAGAGAATTGAAATGTGTAAGACGAATATTTTTAAATCGCTAGAAGAACAGAAAGCTAACTGACACCTCTACTGACAAGAAAAACTACATGAAACATTGTTGGGAATAGTCCACGCATCTAAACAAATAACCATATGTGATAAGTAAAATACTAAATCCAGATTGTAGCCGAAAAATACGATGAGGAATACCACGAGGTATATTGTGTTTATCTTTCTGTGTCTTAATACGGTTGGAATTCAATATGATATAAATCAGCCCATTCATTTATTATCATAATAATAACTTTAAATAACCATTTTGCATATATTGATACCATTACGGTAGAAAAGTTATCTTTTGGACTCTGAAGCTGTAGTATTCGCTTGACACTGAGGAAAAAACTAGTCGAAATCTGAAAATTCGTCCTTTATTGCACCAGCGAAAAGATGTAGATTAAAAATACTTATGAAACACTAACACTACCGGTTCCCAACAATAATGAACTTTTATTTTCACCTGATATCATTGAAAACTTGTGAAGAAATATTTGCTCAAAAATAAAAAAATTCACACGATCAATCTGGTACTTTACTGAATGATAATGCATGGGTTTATTATCCATACTTACTCAGAGTGCAACGAGCGGTGGTGGGTAGTGTCTAGCGATGAGACGCCAACACTGGCGGAGTACATGGCGAGTCTTATATAATATTACGGGCTTGTGACTTTTGAGGAAGGTAGCGTCAGAGAGGAAATTAGGCTGAGACCGTTGAAACAATTCAAACCGAAGAAAAAAAGAGTTGGGAAGAATTCTGTAGAGTCCTTTTCAGGATCAACTCTAATCGTACGTAGCGGCGTGGACTCACGCTCCCACTCTTTGCGAGGGCCTATGTCTGGCGTATTTTTCGGTGGCTCATGTTTTTACTTTGCTTAGAGGAACGTTTTGTGATGTACGTGAGCTTTTAGCCCAGCTCACGACACAGTTAAGGAAAGCATCCAGATAAAACTTGGAAATACAAGCTACTCGTAAAAAAATGATGGAAATTTCCGATGGTAAATATCAACAGTTTATGAATGTGCTATAGTGAAATTCTTGTACATGAAGTCTTGAAGATAAATAAAATATTTAGGCAGTAGTCATACTCAAAAGAAGACGGTTACTATCAACTTGACACCAGAGAACTGTTGAAAAATCTGTATGCAACATTCCTGTATACACCCTTAAAACAAAAGCTGTTGAACAACGATGGTGTTTCTGTAGAAACTGAAATATCTTCTGTTCACATTGAACTGAGTTACTCAGTTTAGTTAAAATTCTGCAAGGAACTGTATTTTGAAATACATGAACAAGAATAAATATCAAAGCAGAAAGTGTTTGTGTATAAAGCAACAGGTACTTTGCAATTTTCGGTGCCATTCAAGTACACTTTGTTGCATTAAGTGAATTTTTATATTTAAGTCATGTATTTGAAAATTAAAAAACACCACTGAAAACAACTGGTGTCAAAAGATGAAGACACATTTCTTTCGTGGTTAAAACTGTGTAGGAAACATTTTCTACTAGGCAATATACGTGTCCTAATTTTTTTCAAACACATTGTTCATATTGTGAGATATTTGATATTGGTTTCAAATTCAAATATGTTTACTGTAGTAAAAAACTACAGTACCAGTAAAAAACTGAGAAAAAATAAGTATGCTAATTTTATTTTGAAGCTCGAGAAAAATCTATGATGAACAATGCTAGTGCCATTTTAAAAATTTGTATTAATAGCCTTGCATGCCTTCAGTTTTGTATGATTATGTCTACAATGTCCATATAATGTTCACAATGTCTAGACCATGGACCAAGGCCTAAACTAAATGGGAAATGTAATAAATATTTCCCTCTTTACCTAATAGTTCCAGCACTAAACATTGCATATGTATTGTTCACAATAACTGAATTTCCTATTGTCCGTACTTTATTTGTTTATTAACATATTTTATGTATTATTTATAGTATATTTATATGTAGTGTAGGTTGACATTACACTATTGCGCATGTACATATCCTATGCTTGTGGATTGCTTGAAAATAGAATTCAGGTTTATAAATGTTTAGATCTGAGAACACACACAATCATAAAATTATTAATACAATATAATAATAATAAAATACCATAGAATTCGCAAAACAATGATTGGCTTCATCTCAAAATCCGCCTCAACTTCTGTGTTTTGAATTATTTTATCATAATGTTCTATCACAAAGTAATCAACTCATCCACTATATATTTCTATGTTGTTCAATATTACGCCTTCTCATAACTTACGAGTAAAACATCTAACAAAAACCGAAAGGTAACCTCCTTGAAATCCTGAACAAAAATCCTTAGCCATAGATCATTAGTAATTCATTTTTTATTCTGCATTTCATGTAGGTTTGCTTTATAATTTTAACGGTGGTTTGTAGCATTCGGCAAATCCTGAATAGACAAGCTCAATTTAGATTCAATATAAGGTGATCCACTCACCAGGATAAACGATGTTTAGAAGTAGTTTTTGATTCCATAAATATAATAAAAATTCGGAAGTATTAAGCAATCTCGTGTGTACGAGTATTAGAATTATATGATAATAAAAATACTGCGACTTTGCTGAATGTCTTTTAGCAACACAATATTAGTACGCGAAACTCGTTGTATTTTTGTTTCATAGGGCTTTGGATCAAGGAAAATATATAGAGAGAATCTTTTTGCTGGATGAGGGAGCTACTGCCCTCCATACCTCCCTTTTTAAGGTATTCGGCCTATCACGTTATTTTTTACATAACAGCTTCTACTCTAAAGAACTTAACCTATTGGTAAGTACCATACTTTTAATTTTGATATCATTGCATCTATGTATTGTATTACGAGAAATGCGTTGTTCACCTGATTTACTTCATTGTATTATTGGAGTGAAAAAATACACTATATTAAAAGTTTATTCCAAAACAATTCTTCTTCCTCAAATGAATGCTTAACCTTTCTGGAACATGATTTTTTTCATATTTAGTTCCTTTCATAATAGTCGGCAAGATGTATAGCATTAAAAAACGACCGACATTGTAAAACAATTTCTTGACTCGGAAGTTTTCAAAAATACCAGAAAGAGATGAATATTCTAAATTTTGGACATATTTGAAAAATTTAATGTGTCAATATGGACAAAAGAAATCTATCACAAACAAACCGCAAATCGGTAGTACGTATAGAATAGAATTCTTCTGTCAAGCATTTCAGACCTTGAGTCTGGATTTTTGATGTACGTCAGTGAACTGGATTTGTTAACGATATTCAATACTAGTCCATCTTTCAATAGTCAACGAGATGTTTCAAATGCGTAAAGACCGATTTTGTAAGACAATTTCCTGTCCCGAAAATTTTCCAAGATGACCGGAAATGATTACTTTTTTAGTTTCAAAAGAATGGATATGTGGATATAACGGTAACGAATCGATTGCAAAAAAGGCGCAAGTCGGTGGAATGAATAGAACTGATTTCATTGATTTTTTTTAAATTGTGAATTTTGTATAGTTTGTGAATGGACTTTGCAGACTATCCAGTAGATGGTGTTGACATTTTGTGTAGTTTATGGATGGATTTGCATAGACTCCACTAGACGTCGCTAAAAGCAGGTTGTTGGGGATGACGAAATGATCGTGTTTTCTAAGGAACTTTTCCGACAAATGTTAAAGAGAATGTATCTGTTTGGTTGATCGTCTGAGCTTGACTACTCGACTAGATAATGCATTTGTGTCTGCTATTATTTATTGCTTTCAGTAGTAGTGTTCCCACAGTAATTGTAGTATTCCCACAGTAATTGGAATCTACAAGAACTACTTATCTCTCTGGTTTCCAGTCGTGGGTAATAATAATTCCTTTCAAAATGAGGTGAGAGAATTATTCCGGTTTAGCAAATTTGGACTGCCAACAGATGACTATGGCATATTTAGTTGAAGTAGCAGAATCGAACTTTTGAGACTTGAGTACCTTTCTTTAAGTACTTACTTTTGTATTTTAAAAAAATCAGAAATCCGTAGTCAACATTTTATCACGAAATCAACGAATCAAAATTAAAGTACATATATTATATCCTAGAGAAAACATCGCTCCAACAAGTTCTCAATATTATTAAGTATGGCATTTCATGCTTCACTTAATTTCATTTTGTTTTACTACAACGACTCACCTTACTGGATGACGCGCAGATCCCACCACCTTCAGGGTTTCGTTCCACCAAGCCACTACTTTCAAATGTAGTGAGCAAGCTCGTTGCTGGATTTCACCCCTTGACGCTGTTTGGGTCTTCTTCCCAGCCAGGCTCAAAGCGTGCATATCTCCTAAACATTGACTATATGGATCGTTGTTCGCAATTTAATTATATTCTTATGGGGCAATATCGAGACGAATTTCTATTTTTAAAGTTGTGTTAAGAACCAGGTGTAAATAAATTTGTGGTTGTGCCAAGGGCTACATGGCTATTTTTTTATAACAGTTTGAGTGTATTTAACATTCTAAAAATGTCTAACAGAATGAATTGCTCACCATTCGAATACATCCATTTTTATTACTCCTTGAGTGTATTTAAAAACGCTAAAAATGTATAACAAATTGAAGTCTTCTTTTTTCTCGCGAGGTGGAGGGTGATTATCATACCCTATACCGCGTGTGAAGGTCTTCGGCGTATCAAAATATTTTTTCACATTAAAGCTTCTATGTTAAAGAATTTTGAAAACCTAGAAGGTTCCACGTTTTCCCATTTGGATATAATTGCTCTTACGATTTTGAAAGTGAAAGAAAAATCAGTAATGTGAACTTAATTTTTACTACTTTAAGTATTGGAAGATCCCATCAATCTCCACATTCACTTCATTGCCTTTATCAAGAGGTAAAATACACTAAAAGACGAAATCCAAACAGTAGAGTTATTACTCAAATCAATGGCAATCCTTAAGAAGAGTCCTTTGAAATTTCAGACAATTTCATCGATTACTTTATCCGATTTCCATGCCACAGATATTCCATAGAATTAACGTTTATTAGTACACATGGAAAGAGTTGAAAACAAATTAATATTAGATTTAGAGGAAAAAGTTTTCACCTTAAGGATTCTTATAAGATTGCTTAATTGATGTGGACATCAATCTAAATGACATTTACATTGAGCACAAAAGCATTTACGATTGAAAACGAATTAAATAATGATAAAATGCATATAAAATGAAATTATTACATTAGTAAATATCTCTCACAAATACAATCGTCCCGATAAAACTATAAATAAAACTAATATAATCACAAGAAGAGAAACTCAAACATTATGTCAATAGCTCACCTTATTGCCAAAGGTTTTGGTGCCTCCTTCGTAGACGATTCTATTACTGGTGAATGTCGCGAACTGAGGAAGATTACTCCGAATTTGAGCTCCCTACTGCACCGGCAGGACTGTCAGAAGCATAAAGAAGTATCATCATGAGACCATGGATTGTTCACTGGACAATATCCGGACACACATTTCATATACTACAGCTGTTCAAAGATTTTAAACATGTACTCCGCACACATCTCTCACGGTCCATATTGTCGCGTGGTGAGGAAGAGGGGTTTGTTTTGCGGGCACTTTATAAACCTCACCGACGTGGTTGGTTCTTATGTCGCTCAAAACTAACCCCTAGTCTAAGTGACAAGGATGAGAGGGAGCAATGATAAGGGTTTGTCCATTTCTGGCGACAGCAATTTATTCAGTTATAGAAGTACACTTACGAAATCGTTCTACAGCAGCAGCCCAGAGTTCCGGGAGGGACAGTGCCCTGCGCTGGTGACTCGCTCGTTTAGTCCAGGTGAAGAATAGAACCGGCGTGCATCCTGGGCACTTGGTGGCGGACAGCTCGAGGAGAACTAGGAGATCAGGAGCTGGAGAGATACGGAGCTGGAGCCGTGAGGTTTACCGGTACTCAAAGATTAGGAATAGAGCAGGGACCGTGGAGTTCTAACCTGGAATCAGAGATTGTGGATAGGGAGCGACAGAACGTGCACAGCGTCGAGAGACAGCCGTTCTTCTTCGATGCCTCGAGCATCGGGCTCATATATCCGTAATGAGCTGAGTCATCAGTTTGGACACGGTGCAATGTTCAAATGACTACGCAAGTGCCACTGCACGTATTTACACGACAATACTCCCTCTCCTGACGGAGAAGTCTGTCGGGTACACAGCAGCGGCCATCGTGCAGCGCATTCCGGAGCTCTCTTACTCTATGTGAGATGTTTACCTCTTACAATAAATGATGTCTTTGCAAATACGATGTTGTCTTCTTCTTCGAGTCAAAAAAATTTTTCATTTTGAATGATTCTATATAATACAGAGTTTTTTATTTTTCTGCCTGTATAATGTATTATTACTGAGACTCAATTAATTATACTTATTACACTAAAGCAATATGTAAATTATTTCGCCTGAATATTATCGCAGTAAGAAGAAGTGAGCCACACGGATATACCAAAGCTTGTCTGTTTTTAATTGGACTTTTCTAGCTCATGACTCGAATCAATATATTAGGAACACTTATTATTTATATTTTTATTTCTGAACAGTCTTAACTGTTTTTCCGACTTTTTGCGATATATTAAATTCGGTTTTGCTATTTCTTTGTTACTCTCTTTTTCCTTCTTCAAAATGGTGGGAGCATTGGTACCCCTGGCATGTTTATAGTTTGATGTGGATTTACATTTATTACGGTTTGATTTTCGCCCTTTTCCGTGTCTGAATCTTTCCTTGTTTTCTTACATATTTTTGTATATATTGTGAAAAATAGTCAGTTTTAATTTTTCTGAAACCGTGAAAGAAATATGAAAGCCATACATCGTCGGAATTTTTAAGAATTTGGAAATGGAGGTTGTCTTGCGCCGAGAAGCGAGCAGGCTGGCAAGCTGGCTTTAGGAATTTAAACGGGGTCTGGTGTGTCAAGACCCCAAATAGCCATACGGGATGACACGATCGAAACATACTGGTTAGGAACACACTTTCGGGCGAGGTTTAAGAATAAAATAAATATTAAATGTTATTTCGTAGGTCTATGTTCGGGACATGAGTAGTAATTTCTTAAGTGGAAGATATGCAAAATTAGCTGTCCTCAAAAATTGGAGTGTGTGGCAAAATGAAAGCAAGTTATAAACAATTCTTGAAAGGAGGAGAGGATTCTAAAGAGTTTAACTTCAACGGTTCGGAGGGACATCTGCGATAACTGTCTCTGGGTAAAGAGGACGGGTTGATATATGTGTACGTGCCCTAGCCACTTTGAGAGGAGACGTTGGTATGTCGCGAGACGAAATATGAATTTAGGGGAGACATCTTGTTAGAATCCTTGGGAAAGATTCAACGATACTGTTTNTTCATGTAGAACGGTCATTACCCACTTAGAAATTTCGAGTCAGTGAGCGATATTCGGCAGCGTAGTGATGAGGGAACGACCACTCAAACCAAACTTCGAGACTCGTAGCAGAAAGAGGTGTTGATGAAATTTACCAGACATGACAAAATAAATTGGCATCGTCAGAACGCCGAGGATGAGGCTTTATTATCTAAGTTAAACAAAGTGGTGAGAAAAGAACGTTACAACTAATGGAAAGTGCCGGAGAATAAACAGATGGGAAGACGCACGGAGGAAAAGCAGGAGTATTAACAAATATGGTCGTTGGCTGAGAACCGATCTAGTCTCTTCATGACAAGTCTATCAGGGATATGTGTACGTGCTGACAGAGGACACGATTACAAAAAGACAGACACCACGAGGACACGAGTACTTTTTCTGTTCTTCTTCAGAGTTCTTCGGTTCTTTCTCGCTGGTTCATTACGAGGTCGTGTACTCTGATTTTTTAGATCACTCATTCGAAATAGATTAAAATTATTCACCTATGATGATTGAGTTAGATATTTTTAGAGTTCGTGATTATTAGATTATTATGAACTTGTTACGAGATATCAGATAATATTCACTCTGAAAATCTCCGAGGTTGAGCAATACTCCTTTAAATTTGCTTCTGATTCAGTGATTATAATCAGATGCTCACTTATATATTTTTAGTCATACGGCGAATATCTAATTTCTTCAGTTCGGGTCTCGCCACTAGCGTTTGGGCTCAGTTTGTAAACTTTACGCGAACTAACTCTCATTTTAGAACTGACTTTCGCGAGAGATGAACTTTTTGGAAATGGACGGTATTAGTGGTATTCCACCGTTACTCATTATCATTAAGTAAAGCGGGGCGACCAAGTAGACGATCTTTCTCCGTTCCGTGTGAGGGAGCCACACTCCAGGGTCTCCGAGGATCGAGCGAGCATCACCACCTGCAGCCATGGCGAAGGGGCAGTGGCAGCAGAACGTAAGGCGTGAGTTTCTGTAGCGGGAAGCCATTCTGTTGAACACTAAGGTAATTTGTATGACTCGCAGCGTTTGGCGTGTTTAAAGTTGTGTGAACATCAAGGGAACTTCTGGTAAAGCGTGTGAAATAGCTGAAGACTTTTGGAGGCATATTAATTTTTACGAAGTAATTATGGCCCACGATCAAGCTGGTATTGTGGTAAAGTCATAAAAGGACCTCTTGATCATTAAAAACATGAACTTTAACGTCAATGTTAAAATGCAGCGATCAAGAATAAGAAATAAGAAATATTGTATTATTGAATGTCATATCTGTGCATTTTGGGGGATTTTAAAAAGGGGGCATTTATTCATTACTTTTTATAAGAAGGGTTTATTTTGCAAATGTGTTGTGAAGTCTGTTATTAGCAAAAATAAATAATTATGTCAATTTTACAGTGTTGTGTTTCCTTTATTAAGGATGAGGTATATTTTACGACCAATAAAATGGGCCGAGCCCTGAATGCCCTGGTTGTTTTTGTAATTAGTGGGACAAAGTAAGCAGTTCTGGGGAAGCTGACTAATGGAGTCAGGTAAGTGATAATGAGCAACTGCTTTTGGTCCCCCTCTTTAATTAAATAATGTTATGATATATACAGAACTGAAAATTATAAAATTATTATTAATAACGTTCCTACGCTTAACCCTGTTACACTTACATTGTCCACTGTGCTTCTGAGGGGTTTCCACAGCTGAAAATATCTTTCTAGTTCCGCTAATTCAATTTTCGGTACATCGTAAGAATTTTTTAGATCTCTTGTGGTCAATATCTTGTCGATATTAATGGAGTTGTCGAGTAACGAAATAATTTTCTTATTTAGCTCTGACATATCGGTTCTAGTATTGGAATTTGTTCTGAATAATTCTCGTAGTGGGGCCGGTAATACAAAAAGATCTGTTTTTTCTATGCAACCTGGCGGAAGCCAGAAGTTTCCTAGATTTGCAATATTTAGGCTGTAATTGTTTCTCACACACTGAATAGTTAGACAGCTCCTCACTTACACTGTAGTACCATCGTCCTTCGATTTTATCATTGATGAATGTTTGGTAAGGCTTCTTCGCTATATTCATTCTGCAGGTTTTCCGTATTGCGTCGGTATTGTTCATGTACATAGCTGTATTGCAGGTGGTTCTGAAGTCTGTTAAGACAGGAAAGATGGGCGCGCACAGGTAAGACGTGTGTTTTTTACAATGGTTTAATAAATTTTCGGATAAAAGAAGGAACTCCGTGGAGTTGTGATTCACGGCTAGGAACGGGGTTTCAGAGGTTAAGAGTACACTTCGTTCGTTCTGCATTAGTGCCACTGGTATTTGTTTCACTTCATAAATCTGGTACGTTGTCTTCTTTAGTATTGGCAAGACAGCGATTATTGATGCTTGCTTTTTACATGTTTCGATGTGCGTGCGTACTGACCCGTAGAGATCTTCCATACGATGGGATAGCAGTTTCGAGTTTTTACTGAGCTTCCGAGTCACGTTATTAATGAATGTAGATAGGGATGCAGGGGAAAGGATTAAAGGTGTAAGATAGCCGATTTCGTCCACGAATATTTTTCTTGATGTTATCGTTATTATGTCTAATATCGTCTCCAAATGCCTTTCCATGGCGATGTATGCCGTTTGGAAGTGCCCGAATACGATGCCTGCTTCCTCATACATTTGATGGTTGATGATGTGGCGATTGTTTTCTATGTTTTGCCTGAACCAATGTAGCGCATTCAGTGTTTCTGAGAGCATGTCATCGTGTCTAGCCAGAGTTTGAGAAACATTTGCTAAAAACGTAAATTTTGTATTTAATGAATTTTGTGTTTCTGAACGAACAGCTTCGATTCTATTTTCTAAATATTTAATCTGATAATTCGTTGATGTTCCGAATAACCAGTTTTTTGTCTTGTAGATGTTTCGTATTGTAATTCCGAAAATGAACTTTTCACTCTCCGTACTGCGTACTTGTTTCTTATATGCTTTCATAAGTTAAAAAATCCACTAGTATTCGTATTTCCTGTTCGAGCTGTACAGATTATTGAAGGTTTCTGACTGTCTTTCCACCTCTAAAACAGCATTTTCAATGTCCGAAAAGAATAAATCCATTTGTAGAACTCATTCTGCAGTTACTGTGTTTAAGGAGCCCTGATGTAAAAACAGCAATTGATACGTTGGCTGTATACGGACAACTGTGACTGTCAAAGCCCCCAGGAGACAACTCTGCGACATTGTTTTGAATCTATAACACAACAAAAATAGTAGAATTGTAATATCATTAATAAATGTTTTTTAATCTAGCTATTCTTTAGTTATTTTAATGCGTTTCTCGACCTTTACATTTTTCTTAATTCCATTGTCTCCTATATTTATTTTTTAATTACCTTTGTGGTTTAAATAAATTTTTAGTTTTCACTGAANAATTCCATTGTCTCCTATATTTATTTTTTAATTACCTTTGTGGTTTAAATAAATTTTTAGTTTTCACTGAAATTACGATCGTTTCCTTATGTTACGTATTGTACTCCATTTTTTGTTTGAATTTTAACTATTACTATTATTTAGAGTTCCTGTACTGCTCCTGTGCCTCTTAGATTATTATGTTTATTCGCCACTATTTTCCTACATGTTTTCCACTGTGCTCCCTATTTTATCACCGTACGTGTTTGTATATTTTTCTAGAAGTTAGTAATTATTTATTTTTCTTATGCTATGATACGTAAATTATTAAGTAGTTTTTGAAGTTTTTGATTATTAATTTTTCCTATGTTATCACACGTAAATTATTAAGTAGTTTTTGAAGTTTTTCAATGTTTATAATCCTACAGTGCATTCAGACGTTGGCTGCACCCCTTCCGTGATAGCCATGCACTGCGATGTTGTTGTGTCCTATTTCCCGTTTTTAGGTCCGTTGCCGGGGGCGGCATCTCTTGAAGGGTTTCTTGTTATTTTTGTCTTGTATTCACGTTAGTGGCCTCCTGTTGTAAAGGAAACCAACCTCGTCCGAGAGTGCATGGACGGTCTCGCGGAGCGAGTCCGGAAGCCATTTTGTCGAGCAGGCGGCCGTTCGCCCGCCCTTCCTACATGTTTGGGTCCTGGATTCCGTTGATTGGGGTTCTCCCTCTGCAATGCCGCCCACAAGATTTCTCTTCCTGACGAGAGTGGCCGGGCCGCTCTCACATCACTTGTCTCCATTATTGCTTATGTTGTCAAACTCCGCATGCCTACCAAGATATGCTTCGCGACCGGCAAACGGCCTGAGATTATACCTTCATATCTGTAATGCCGCTGGGGGTGGTGTGAAGCTCTGGTCAGTCTCAGACTGCTTGTCGCTGACGACGTCTGTAAATTCAGTGAAAAGCAATGGTGGATGTTGTTCAGGGTCTGGAGGAAGGGGGAGTAAATTTCTATGGTGTGCAGTTACCCTTCTTCCATTTTGTATATACTCCAGACCAAATGTTACAGGTGTTCTAAGTTTTACTAAATGAAAGGGACCTATCCAACGAGTTGCCAGTTTCTTTGTTTGGTTGGTACTTTATTTCTTAATAATACCAGTTATCCCACATTTATTGGAATTAATGTAATAAATTTTTTGTCAAAAAAAAACGTACAAACTGCGTATGACCACGTGGAGGACAATAAACTAATTTACTCTCCGGAAGCAAGCAAGGGACCATCCCATCAATTCCGATCAAGGGCCCTAAAGCAGTGGCGGATTCAAAAAAAATTCAGTATAAGTTCCTAGATAAGACAAAAAGTTAGCTGCGAGTTATAATACTAATAGAATGTCAATATATTTGTAATTTAACGCAAAAAATTACATGTACAAGTTATTATCGAACTATAGATTATTCTGAGTATAGTGTTTAAAAATCATAAGTGTTGAAAAAAAATAGCCTAGAGAATCTGAACAATAAATCCGCCTCTACCCGAAGGAAAAACGTAGAAAAACCCGGGCCAGGATAGGGTTACAGAATGTATGTACACAAACGTGCCAAAGTTGAGTACACATAAAACTAAATTTATATGAGCCATAAGACAACACAATCATGCAATAAAATAGTTTTTCAAAACTTGTTAAAAGTTATTTAAAAAGTACTATAGCAATAGCGTTGTAACATCACACCTCAAACCCTCATGCGATGTTATTTTTTCTTTGGTAGAAGCGGAATCCACATATATACCAAAATCCCTATGGTAGTTTTTGTCGCTGCCACCAGCTCGGTTTGCCACCAGCTCGGTTTCCCGAGCAACCAAACCCACGTGTAATAACAATAAATAATGATTTATTACAAATTAACTATAAATCTGAATTTACAACAGAGACATACTCCCAAAATTATTAATACATCTAATAATCTGTTATTACACAAATAATGCTGTCAGAGAGCATTGTTTACACTTGGTTAAATATAGTTGAAGACAACTAAATTGTAAAAACCTTCAGGTTATCTGATCCTTTGAAAATATAAGTTGTTTTCCCCAACAAATAACTGATACTAGTTACGACCCTCGCACCTAGGAATGAGTTCGCTAAGTCTACCGCAACAGCCTAACCTACTTAGCTCAGTCACATGTCCGTGCTGACGGATCTCTACGTTCCTTTGTAAAGCATCCTCGAGAAGTTTCACTCCTCCCAATATATACTGTACCATACGTCACGTGATCAGCGAAAAACCACGCCTTCGCCACCACCGTGCAAGCACTCTTTTTGTGTCACCCCTTTGGTTCTCGGAATGCAGAGGCTGCGCCGTAGAGAACGAATCGCCATGAGCGTCACCTAGGCGCTTCGCAAACACCCTTTTCGTACTTCACTCATTTCTTCGTAGAATTCGTCTTTAATTTAGGTACTCCTGAATTCTAGTGGGTCAACGTCGCCAGCTGCATTCTTCGAATACACAGGTCCGTACTTTCCTTAAAAATGAAAGGTGTTCGTTCGAACAATACCTCCACACGGAAAACTAGTCGCACGTCCGTCTTAGCGCTGACCGGCCAATTATTGTAATATTCTTAAAGGCATCCGGCTTGGAAAATACAAAGAACTATTAATATTTCACAAGTTGATGGCTTTTTCTGACGTCGAAGTTACAAGCGTGATGAAGTACAAGACGGATTGAACTTTTATTAACATCAATCAATTATTTTACTGTGTAGAAGCTCTGGTGCAGGAGGTAGTTTTTAACCGTGGATTTGAAAAGATTCAATTTCATAATATCTTTTATATTCTTGGGAAGGGAATTAAATAGAACGATTCCCGAATAATATGGTCCATTTTGGCAAAGAGTGGTTGACGCTCTAGGCCGATGAATATTATTACTATTGCGAGTATTGTGTTCGTGAACGAGTCTGTTTCGTATGAAGCAAGGATGGCACTTCAGTAATTCAGTCATAACAAACAAGGCCGTTTCATAAATATAAATGCAGGGAAGTGTTAAGATATTTAATTCCCTGAATAAAGATTTACAAGAGTTTCGGGGGTGAGATTTACATATTATCTGAACTATTCTTTTCTGAAAGTTTGAATACTCTGACCGGAATTGCCGCAGAAGGTAAGGCCGTAACGTAAATGGGAGTAAACGTTTGCAAAATATACGCAACGGGAAATACCTGGACTAACTGCGTTAACTGAGATTCGGAATTCGTAACACAATTTGCTTAATTGAGAATTAAGATTGTCAACGTGACAATTCCATTTGAGGTGGTCTTGAATATGGAGACCTAAGAATTTTGTATTCGTAACAGTTTTTAATTGTGATCAGTTTAAAGAAAGAGAAACCTGGGGTAAAGATTTTGTGACACTATTGTGAAATGACATACACAGTTTTGTCAGTGTTTACAATAAGACGATTTGCATGGAACCAAGTCGAAAGGTTAGACAAAACGTTTTGAGCGTTGGCGTGTTTACATAGTAAATTAGTGTCATCAGCAAAAAGAACCATTTTGCAATCTGATGTGGATGATGACATGTCGTTCACATACAATAAAAAGAGTATAGGGCCGAGAATTGATCCTTGGGGTACTCCGCAAGTAAGTGGCTTTGTTTCTGAAAGACAACGCTCAAGTATTTTATTTTTAGTATAGGATATTTCTACTTGTTGATATCTATCTTTTAAATAAGAAGTTAGCCATTGATGTGGAAGTCCACGAATGCCTAAAGAATGCAATTTGGTAAGGAGAATTCCGTGATCGATGACATCGAATGCTTTGGATAAGTCAAGAAAAACACCCTGAGGATTTTCTCCATGATCAAGAGATGTGGTAACATTGTTTAAGAAGGAAAACACGGCGCTTGTAGTGGAAAAATATTTCCTAAAACCGTGTTGATCGTCAGAGAGAATTTTATTTTTTGATAAAAAATCTAGAAGACGTTTAAAAAACAATTTTTCTAGGATTTTTGAGAAAGTGGGTAGTAGAGATATTGGTCGGTAATTTCCAATATTAAGTTTGTTTCCTTTCTTGTGTAAAGGTTTCACTTTAGCCTTTAAATATTGTAGGAAACACCCCTTGCGATAAAGAACTATTAAAAATATTTGTGACTGGATTTAATATAGCGTGGGACGAAATTTTAACAATAAACTCAGGTATATCATCTACGCCTGTTGAAAATTTGTTTTTTAATGAGCTGATGATTCTCATGACTTCACTGGCGTTAGTTTCGGAAGTGAACATAGAATTGGGTACGTGGGTGGATATAATTGGAGAACATTGATTTGGATATATTGATTTCATTATATTACCTATTTCTGAGAAGTAAAAATTAAACGAATTTGCGATGTCCTGAGGATTTGTTACGATTTTGGCATCGTTTAGTAAAGATACATTTTCTTCGCAATTTTCAGAAGTTGACGTGTAATTTTTAACAATATTCCACATTGTTTTCATTCGGTTGTTCGATTTTAGTACTTGCCTGTCGGTTTCCATTACTTTAGCTGCATAGACTACTTTTCGAAGAATATACTTATATTTACGAAAATAATCATGGAATTCGGGTGGTTTGTTATTGAATTTTGAAAGATAATAAAAACGGCGTTTGTTTTTTGAAGAAATTCTTATCCTTTGGGTGATTCATCTATTGTATTTCTTTGTTTTAATTAACTTACTTTTTATGCGAAAGCTAGAGTTGTAACGTTTAAGGAATATTGAGATAAATACATTGAATTTTTCGTTGGTGTTTTGGCAATTCTAAACATCTTTCCGTGTATCTTCACGCAAATAATTTATAAATATGGAGTGATTTGTGTCATTAAATTTTCTTGAAAACTTGTAAAGGATTTTAAGTGGTTTTAGTTTTTTATTAATAGTCAATACTTGAGCAAGGTGATCGCTGTATCCGGCGATAAACACTTCAGATAGATATGAGATTCCATTGTTAACGATAATTTGATCTAGCAATGTTTGAGATGAACTGGAGAGGCGAGTGGGGTCGTTTATCGTAGTAACAAGGTTGAAGGAATCGATAAGATTCTTGAATCTATTATTTGGTGAATGTGCAGAGTCGGATGTACTCAAGAAATCGTTGTTGAAATCACCAATTATGGCGATAGATTTAGTAGATTTATGTGTTATATATGCTTTAAAACAATTTCGAAGTTTCGAAAAAATATGTCATGATCTGATTGAGGAGGTCTATATCGGAATTGATGGGATGGTCCCTTGCTTGCTTCCATCCTTGATCGGAATTGATGGGATGGTCCCTTGCTTGCTTCCGGAGAGTAAATTAGTTTATTGTCCTCTACGTAGTCATACGCACTTTGTACTGTTTTTGACAATAAATTTATTATTATTATTATAAATACACAAAACTACAATACCGGTGTCGGTCAGGTTAACTGCAGAAAATTCTAACACACTCTCTACGCAGAAGTTCTTGTAGCCTGGTTGTGGAGAAGATAAAATATCATTACGAACGTAGATACATGTACCTCCGTGCGGATTTTTGCCTTTAAAATTTTGTCAACAGTAAGAATTTGCTAAATAATAATTAGAAATGGCAATATCGTTTTGCTGCTTGTTGAAAGCCAATGCTCTGTGAGGCATAGCAAATCGAATCGACTTTCGTGTACCAGAATTTCAATGTCTGTCAATTTGTTTGAAAGGGATTGGACAATATGATGAAATATAATTATTTTATTTTCGCAAAGAGTTTGTGACTCACGAGAAATGGAATCGACGTTAGATTGTGGAGAGGAATTTGAATTTGGTCCAGCTTCTAGTTCCGGATCAAGCCCGCACACTGCACCCGAACGCGATTGTCACCTTCGAGTACCACATCGTACTGCTGAGCACAAGTTGTAACTGTGTATGGGTGCGGCAGGAGATGTGGATGGAGGAATAGATGAGGACGTGGGAGATGAGGAAGCAGTAGGTGAAAGAACGGGGACAGTAGAATAAATGAGTGTGGAGATAGGAAGAGGAGATGGTGATGAGGTAGGAGCAGAGGGAGGTGGAGGAGGATATGAGGTAGGAGCAGGAGGAGGTGTAGGAGTGGGTAAAGGGGCAGATGTATGATGTGAAGTCAGATATGAAGCTAGGAGAGAACCACAGTGATGTTTCCTAGACGGTCTCAGATGTAAACCGTGCTCGGTAAAGTCCTTGGCAGTCAGGTGTTGTTGCGAATCAAAAAATGTGTTGCACTACCTTTATTGTATTTTCCGTGTTCTATTCATATATTTTTGATGTTCTTAGCTTTCGCATGAGCGAACTGCAAGCGTTTTTGTATTGTAGTGTACGGTGGGTTTTCTGCATAACATTATTTTATGGGTAGTAGTATGTCATCCCACGGCAATTCTCTGCCATTTATTAGGAAAGCTGGAGTGAAAGTTGTGATTCTGTGCTTTGTATTACGAAAGACGAAGAGAGCAAAGTGTAGCAACTCGTCCCATTCTCTGATATCTTGTTCCAAATAATGTGATATTACTGAAGTGAAGGATTGATGAACCCTTTCTAGTCTACCATATGCCTGCAGAATATACGGCGAGGTGGTTATGTGTTTTATTTGTAGTAATTTACATATTTCTTTCATCAGGTTCGAGGTAAAATTCGTGTCTCGGTCTGTTAACAGTGTTTGTGGAACACCATGTTGAGAAATGATGTGCTGCACGAACGCTTTCGCTACCGTTTGTGCCGTTTGGTCTGGCAACGGTATTGCCTCCGTGTAGCGAGCGAAGTGGCATTGAGCTGACGAAAAATATTTATTGCCTCACGCCATTGTGGGCAGGAGCCTGACTATGTCTAGTACTATTTTCTCGAACGGGCAAGTGGCTTCTTCCACTTCTTGTAATGGCCCTTTTCTACTTAAACCCTTTTTCATCTTACACTTACAAAATTCCGAGTGTCTGTATATAACCGGGACCAATTAAAGTGTCTTTGTACTTGATCAACTGTTTTCGTTATTCCCATAGGCCCCGCTAACGGATTTTCGTGACATTTCTTTAAAATGTAGTCACGCATTGTGACTGCTGCACAAATTGTGAAAATTGGTTGCGGTGAAGGGATATGTATTTTGAACAACACATTTTCAGTGTCCACGAAATATTGTTTGCTACTTTCTTATCTGCTAGTTCAAAGACGTGTTTTAGAGATTTACATTGTCTTTGTTTTTTACGCTATTCTGGTCTTGTCCCACACGGGTTGATAGTCAGCAGCGCCTCCTATTACGGGAAATGTCGGGACTTCTATGCGTGAGAGCGCCTCCGCGTGTGGTTTGTGTTGTATAGTGAATGTATTTTCCGATAATTCCATGGTCCACGTCACTAGTCTGGGTTTGGGGTCTGATCGTGTTAGTAACCACTGAAATGGCTTATGATCTATCACCAACGTGAAATGTTTTCCTAGCAAGTAGACTCTAAACTTCCTGATCATTGCCACCACTGCTAAGCATTCCAAATCTAGCGAGTTGTAAGCTTTCTGCTGCTGTGATACTTTTATACTGGCGCATGCAAATATGTGTTCTCCATCCACCGACATCTGGGATAGAATGCCACCTAACCCTCTTGGTGAAGCGTCTGTTCTTAGGACAAATTGTTGTTCGAAATTTGGAAAATACCCAACAAAACATAGAAGAAATTAGTTTCTTCTATGTTTTGTTGGGTATATTATTGTGCGAGATGAGCTCCACACTCCGTCACACGTACTATGACGCGTGTTACGTAATGTATTGTATTTCCATTCGGTGTATTGTAAATCCAGTTTATGTACTTGTTCTCCGTAAAGAACTATTACTGTACTCTTAATTTCATTATGTTTGACTCGGTGTATGGTCGAGCACCCTTCACATACTCTAGATTATTGTGTTATTAGGGATTGGCTACAGCTTTGCCAATGAGGGTTAGTTTATTAATAAATAGTATTTAGTTACATTTGATTTCCTTGTTTGAATAAACTGATCTTCGCTTAACTCATACCTAGGCGACTCCCCCTCTCATAATTGTGGGAGTTACATCCACGGGCTAAGCGAGTAGCTTCGTAGGCAGATAAATAAATAGCTTACCAAATCGAACCTTTAATTAGGTTGTGAACATAGAAACCGATTTCAAGGTGGAGACGCAGAAAGGTAATTTACAACGTAACATTAGTATGTCTTTTGTGAGCCCTGGTTCCGGATTAATTGTCAGGATCATTAATTCTCCACTCCGTTGAGGGCGAGACAGGTCACGATTATTGCCTGCTTCTGACAGTTCACCGGCCTGTGTCCTTTTTCATTGCACAACCGCAAATCATTAGAGGACGTGAAAGTACCGAATGGGACGTATTACCGCAGTTGAAACATCACCGTCTTTTTATTCTGCAGTTCCTTTCGATGTGCCCACGGCGACCGCAAAATCTACAAATTATGTTCTGACGCGAGTTGATCTCGGAAATCGCTGCGTTAGATTCTGTTCCGACGACATATGTGGTCTCTGCCGCTCTGCTTGTGTAGTGGACAAGTGTTCCCACGACTGTGCGGATACACGTGGAGTTTGCTGAGTGTGTGAGTGTTGGTTTTCTCACCAAGGTTCCGTGGTCCGACTTTGTGTCTGTGTTCTCTCGCAAGCGTCTCCGTTATCTCCCTGCGAACGGTGTCTACCGCTGATGTTGCAAAGCACGCGGAGCTCGTTGTGCCTATGGTGTTATAACCTTGTTAACTGTTTCCCGTCTGCGAACAAAATCTCCAGCTTTCAGTATATATATATATGGGATTTTGGACTAACACAAATCTCTCTATTTGTTCTTTGAGGCCTCCTAAAAATTGGACCAACACTCTTTTGGAACATATTTGTCACTGATTCTGATCCTATGTCACAATATGCAGCTCGGAGTTTACGCCAAGTGTCTCTCAGCCTAGTTGAATACTCTGCAATGGACTCTAAGTTTCCGTGAATTGTATTATTGAATAATTTTTCTAAGGTAGTTCTCGAGATTTTCGGAGAAAACCTATCTTTCATGAATCTTGAAAAATTTGAGAACGATTCTAGCACATGGGGTGATTTTGAAGAGACTCGTTTGCCAACCCTGAAGTTCTGAGGCGAGCGGCCGCCAATGTACCTACCTCAGTCCAACAGTTAAATTGGCTTACTATCTAGATTCGTTCTAAAAATGTATCTATTAATACCTCGTCCTCCTGTGTAAAACAAGGTACTAGCAGTATGTTGTAAGCCAAACCCGCTTTTGTAGTTACCACCCCACATTGATCTTTATTATCTATGTTTCCCATTGATTTACCTCTACTTGGTGTTGCATTCTTTGAATCTTTCTGCATCATGTTAATTATTTGATTGTGATCTGGTTTCTCAAAAAAGTTTTGTTCGTCTCCCGTTAGTAAATCCGTTGTTTTATAGTTAGTTTATGAGTTAGGAAGGAAGAATTAGATTACAGTTAATCGCTCCAATGGAACTCACTTATTATTTACATACACTGTGCCGGCACTGAACTGTGTGGGTTGGGTTAATTTTTGGAAATGGTTTCACAGGAATTTCCACATAAGTTATTCGAAGAGAGTATTTTCTAATACACATTGTCTTCGATTTCGTCTCTTAATAAACTTAACTGGTCATGATACATGCCGTATATTGTTCTATTATTTTCCGTAATTTTTTTTAACGTGTTCTGTAGACTTAGTGAAAGTAATTTTCTTCATGCTTTATCGTTACAATTTCAAAATATCTATTGTCTCCATAATTTCTAATTTTGTATTAATATTACTCAATAATTTTTTTGTAACTGACTGTGCCCGTACCTTTTTTATGATTCTACTTGCTATGTGACCCCAAATCTTTTACTACTATTCTGGTTACGTAATTTAAAGGTACCCCACCCGAAACAATTTGTCGCGAGGTGAGGAAGGGGAGGGTTTTTTTTGCGGGCACTTTCCAAACCTCACCGACGTGGTTGGTTCTTATGTCGCTCACGACTAACGCCTAATCTAAAAATATGAAAATTGCATCGGATTCATAGTATTAGGGTTGATGAGATTTTTAAACTAACGATGCCATTAAATTTACGTTGAGATCACATAGTGGCACGGTATCCTTGGAGCTGAGGAGGGAAGGGTGAGCCATAAAGGTAACGTAAAAATACCATAAGGGAAGAGTCAATGATTTTTGTGTATTCTGAGATGAATAATGGTATTTCCAATGTAATGTAATGTTCCTACATTATGCACATTGTGCTCGAAACCTCTAAAGACGAGGTTTGGGAAAGGCGTGACACGAAATACTAAGGTAAGAAAGGATTTTACAAAAATTCACCTCTAAGTGGGTGAAATGAGAAATAGGTATTTTTTTAAAAGAATTTCAATTACATCAGTGAAAGTGAGGAATTGGTACACACCAATACTATTAAAACTTTTAACATTGAAGTTACGGACATATTACAATATTTACGTGAGCATAGCCGCGGGGACTCAGCTAGTGTGTATGTATGTATGTATATAATCAGTCTTGAGAGATTACTCATAAGCTTATATAATTCTGTAATTAATAATAATTAATATTTGGTTAATCACCTGATATGCCTCATGAAGCAGAAGTGTGAAAAATTCCGTCTAGCCCTTGCTCTAAAGGCAAAATGGAAAGATTAATCGGGCAAGAAGGAATGTATAGGATAACCTTACATTTTCAATTAACACACAAGAAACAACAATCTTCCGAATCAATACACAGTTCATCTGCCCAACCACTACAAGATGGACATTGTATCCAGTACTCTGTGGGTGACTCCACGTATTGTTCGCCTCAAAATAGTCAAAATACATCTTCCTCGTCCTTTTCTGTTTTTTTCCTGTTACTTTGCCATTTCCTTCCACTCGCACATTTGAATCTCCTACAGACCTTTTCAAAATACAATAATAAAATTTACAAAAATCAGCTATTACGCCATCTATCGGTGTTTATTAATGATACAAAATTCTCTACTTTATTCTTTATAGTTTCTGAGTACAGATGTTATGGAATTAAGAAATTATGGATTACAGACGTTCTTGAGCATAGTTGTTACGGAGTTATAATGAATTGTTATGGAAAGAAGTTACCAGAATAGATTTTTACTTTCTCATATACGTAGTATATAGGAAGTATTGTAATCGTGAAAAAATTCGAAAACGAGATTTGTCCGGAAATGTCCGTTTTGGAGACTTCTGATTCCGAAAAAGTGGTTTTTGGCTGGACGTCCGTCTGTGCGCAGCATTCCTGACAGAATGCCTTTTTTTTAATTTTTCGTTTTTAGGGTAGAATTTACTTCTGAGTATGCACGTGCTTTCAATTTTCTTTTTACTTGAACACAACAGGCACTTAACATGAAGGTCAAAGTAAATTTTTGAATATTTTTCAAAAACTCGTTCAACGATTTTGCTCAAATTTTCTGTACGTAAAGTAGAATTAGTATGCATTAGCGGTATTTCGCTTGAAAGTTTGGTATAGCCGCAGTAAAATAATTTCTATCTGTTAAATTCAGGCATTTGTTTACTATTTCAAGAACCTTGAATAATATTTAACATGGATGAAGCAGAGGTAGAGTAAATAATTATTCTGAATATTTATTTTACTTTCAAATTTCTAATAAAAGACACTAAGAAGTTGAATTGTTGGCTTTGAGCCCGACGAAAATGTTATAATTCATTTGTTTTGGCTTTTACGGAACATAAAGAACCGAAAAAAGTCGATCACGTAATTTTGTCAAAAATATCTGTTTTAGTGATTCCTGATTCCAAAAAAAGTTGTTTNAGTATACCAAAAGAATAGGTCCGGTTCAGAGGACCATAATGTAGTAACAAATTTAGTCCCTTAAAACAAATGGAATACATGAAGGAATGTGCAGACAATTTACAAGCTTTATCTGCACATGGGATGATGGGCTCGAAGGACCAACTGTTATAAAAGTAAAGAAAGGAGAAAGGAGGTGCAAGATGAATATGTATTGCCAACAACTAACAGTTTAATAAAACAGGCAATGCAAGTAATGAAGAAGAATGATACAATACTGATTTTCCATGAAAGATCGTGATGAGATGGGATGATCCTGGAAAGTCAGTCGAGATGTCATTGAAGGTCGAGTTGAAGTGATGTGTTGAAATACAGAGAAGTGAAGTTGGGCTGAGTTGAAATCCAACGAACGTGAAGAACGATTGTCAGGTGGACGGAAAGTGCCTTCGACTACGTCGTGGAGCAGGGTTGAAGCAGGAAAATGTCGGCTAGCACGCCGACCCACGATAATAGTGATTCGAAGCGAGATGAATGAATGCCCAGTACTAGAGTACTCCTCGCAACGAGCCGACATGGTGCGGCTAGTGATGAATAGGGAGTCTAGTGCTGACTGTTGAAGAGTGGCGTCCGGACTGTTTGATTGTGACTGTCCGTCTGCCGACTGCTGACTGCTCGGGTGAGATGACCGCGAGTGCCTGCTGGCAGGCAAGTGATGAATGATGGAGAGTCCATCATGTTGCGTAGCTCGCCGGCATGATTCGTTGCTGACTGTTCTACCACCTGAGAGAGTGGCATGCTGCGAGTCCGTCCAGAGGGCGAGTGGATGAATGCCCGTCCAGAGAGCGAGTGTGCTGCAGCGAGTCCCGAGAGCGTGTGTGACTCCTCTGTCTTGGAGCAAGTTTAGAGAGCGAGTGTCTGTCTAGAGGGCAAACGCCCGTCCGACTGGTAGTGGATGTAGAGAGCGAGTGTGTCTGCTCTACCTCCTAAGAGCGAGTGAGTCCGAGAGCAAGGTCGTCCGTCCGACTCGCGAGCAGTGCCAGCCCATGGCATGACTCGCTGGGCATAAACTCGCGCTGTGGCGCGAGTTGACGCGCCAATGGCCAGGCAGGGTGTCGTGACGCTTGTGTATCTTCTGGCGGGAAGTGCCGACAGAATAATGAATAGATGAGACGTCGTCGTTCACACATGCTCATTATTTAAGATTTGTCATTTGTTTTGCACAAAGAGTGAGTTCAGAAATGAATCACTTGTCTTCATACTGTTACACACAAAAAAATGTCTCAACAAGTCGATCACGTAATATTGTCAAAAATATCTGTTTTGGTGATTCCTTATTCCAAAAAAGGTTGTTTTTAAAATTACTCCAACGCCGACCAATACACTTAGTTGATTTTACTTTATTACTTACTCATATACGTAGTAAATAGAAAATATAGTAATCGTGAAAATATTCGAAAACGAGATATTTGCAGAAATATCCGTTTTGGAGACCCCTTATTCCAAAAAAGTGTTTTTGGCTGAACGTCCGTCCGGTCCATCTGTCCGTTAATGTTATGACGAAAATGTTAGTTTTAGTTCATCATATACATTGGATTGTATTTTTACTTCTTACTTACACTAGTTCTTTATGCCATAAAAATGTTTATTGCACATACGTATATACGTTTATGGCCCGTGGTTTTAAGTTTTCCAATGGTATGAATCCAAAGACAACTACAAACGTTTGTAGTTGTTTCATTTATATATCTTACTTTGAAAAGGAGAACAGAGGAATGTCTGCATCTTATGTTTCTCTTTGTATCGTGAATCTTCCACCCACGCGACCTCTACGCACTTGTCGTAACCTCACATCCGGTGACGCTGCATTATTTTGCTGCGTAAGCTTACGTATAAGATTTGTCCATGTGCTATGCATACCACAAATCATGCTTGCCGCCTTCGCGGCAAAGATCGGGGCAACTCGGGCCGCCCCGGCCAACGTCGGGCCGGGCGCGCTCAAGCGAGAGCAAGCAGGGAAGGAGCCCCTCCTTCCCCACCATGCGACCTGCGCGGAGGGCTCTCCGCGTAGGCCACCGCCACCGCCGCTATCCGGCCGACGGGTTGCCGCCACCATCACCTCCACGGCGGTGGATATACAAGGGCAGCGGCACGGCACAACAGGCAGAAGAGAGAAGCGGAGTGAGCTGAGCTAGTTACGAAGTTACCACGATCTACAACCTTTCTACGACGACGACGACCACGCTGCTATCGACATTGGAACTATCTCACTGTACACTGGAATACTGGACTGCTAGAACTTTTGGAAGACGACACGGCTACGCTTTTGGTACTTTCTGTAGTCCGCTTGGCTCGGACAAGATTGTTCACTTATAACAATTACTGCAATAAACCATTTGTTGAGTTTAAACCTGTACTTGTTGATTCGTTCCTTGACTGGACACAACAGTCCACTTTTGGCGGATTTTCTTGTAAATTGGTGTATGCTTCGTGTCATATTTAATACTTGTGTATATTATTTGATGCGTGAGGATGTTATTTTATATTATTTCTTATAATTTTAAGAATTAACTTGGCTACGTGTTTTTTGTTTTGAAGATAATGTTTGATAAATCTTTTTTTTAAACTATTTTTCATGATATTTTTTAAGTCAATGCTTTACAGCAGTTTCAATCGTTAAAATTAGTATTATTGTTAAAAATATATTTTAACATTTACAGAATGCTTTGACGAGATAAAGAACGTTACGAAATAACTGGAAATAAATAAAACAAACAGTATCACCTATTTAACCGTAATGAGTAATAGATACGATTAGTAATTATTAATATAATTTTGAAATTTCAAATTGCAAAAAAAATCTCTTTAGTTCCTAATTAAATTGTACAAGAATATTTATGGTCTGTTGGCTTTGTTTTCGCATTAATAATATCCTATTTATCTTTATATTTATTAATAAATATATATTTTGAAAAATAACATAAATCTTGCTGATCTTATCTCCCCAAATACGAATAAACAGAATTTGTATATTAGTCTCTTTTAAATAAATGCTAGTAAAATATTTCTTTAATAAAGTTTCTAAATTAGGTAAACTGAAGACAATCATAATATAGAATAACATGTATTTTTTGTGGGACTTTACGGCTCGTCGACATCGTGATCATTAGAGCCCTAAAATGCTGTACAGATAGGGAAAATGCAGTTACGCACTAATATGACTCTCCCCGTGTGTGGGACTCGCCGAATGACTCAACCATACCCACTAAAAACCCTCCTGAATTACATATCAAAACATATCATTACATCAAAACATTACAACGAGGAAAATGAAAGATACCCTAGCCCTCGCAATCTACTAGCGTCGGGATCGAAAAGAACAAGAAATGACCAAGGAAGGCCAGGAAAGAAAAAGAAAGGAGCCTGGCACAAGTAAATGGAAGTAATGCCAGACTCACCTCGGGGTCCCGTGTTTGCCGAACACGTACTTACTAGATGTAAGTCCCCTGGGGGGGGAGTAGCATGTAAAAATCACCCATCTAATAGAATGCTTTAATGCCTCTCTCTAGTCCAGACTGAGAAACGTATATGAGAAAGTATGTGCAATGGTTTTGCACCACTAGTTGAGTACAGTTTTTACGGAGTTCAGAAGTTTGGAATACTCTTGTAACACTGCCGAAGAAAGAAAACAAAATAGTTCACCGGCAAGATGGAAACTGTTCCATCTTGCCCATAAGCTCTTCGCCAATATAATATCAACACTTCTAGAAACCTTTCACTCATTTTTATGTTTACATACCGATTCATACAACATTTTCTAGTAGGTACCTTCCGTAAAAACAAAATAATATTACTTACCTTCTCCAAACAATATCTTCGCCAAAATCCAATATTTTCGAAAGAAATGGCCGAAAAATAAACAAAACACGTGTATACTTCGCTAGTTGGCGCGAGCCGGACTAAACCCCGTTCGTAAATTCAAGATGGCTAATGGTGTCTCTGTTCATCACCACTCGCGCGCACTGTCACGTCGTTCGGACTTATGGGTAGTTTCCGATTTGCCCGCTCCTTCCATCATGACCTCTCCTCCCCAATGGTACTTCGCCGAGCGGATCACTCCATCCCTCGTTGCATGGGTAATTGTTTTACATGCCCATCTCACTCACGTCCACTTTTCCAACTAAAGCAGTTTTCTCATATTCTGGAACGCGGAACGCAACCATTCCTAGTTCATAGATCGCGTCTTAAGAAGCAAAAATGATTGAGTTAAGAGATTATAAAAAGAATTAAATGTATTCCTCAGGAAAATAAATAGTAGGAGTCAATATTACTAATTTAAATGTCGTCTAATCTAGGCGTATATCTCATTATTTGTTTGTTCGGTTCTATGTGGTGAAAAGAACATAATATGGAAATATTTCTTAATGTTCATGGTGAAATAAAGTCACGGTATTTGCGAACTGAAAATGAGATTTATTAAGTTTTTAACGTATAATACTGCTAGTTATCCTTGCTAATCACGGCCAAATAGCAAAACGCTCCGCACCGAGGCACTGGTTGAGCGGCCAGGAACATCCCTCCATCAGGAGAATTCTGGTAGATCATAGGGAGAGTGTCAGGAGCGTGTGACCCGGCACTCTGTGGATTCTGAAACAGTTTTGGAGAGCAAAAAATAATAAATATGAATAAACGTAAAGTTGATTCTTGTAACCAGAAACCTGATGTAAATTTAAGCTTCCACGTTCTCAGTAAATATGTATATGCTTGGTTGTTGCATCTCTCATAAAACTGACCACCAAGCATACAAGAAATCTGATATCGACAAACTTAATAAATTTAATGCTAAATTAACTGATCGATTCTGGTATGGATTGTGCTTGTAATTGTGCTCTCGTTGTATTTAGTATAATGTTTGAATACATTTATTCACATAAGTTTTAATCTGAATTATTCTCCTTTCCTAAGTTTCTATAATCTTCAGTGATGTACTTAATATATTTATTTAGATTTATAAGTGCTCGTTTTGGGTCTGTTAAAATATGCGTAAAAACTCTTCAGTTTATCTATTGAATGAGCGCAGCAATGTTTACCGAAATTGATGAACAATTTTTTATGTATTTAGTTGTACAATGCAAAGGTATGGGAAACTTTGCGTAAGTTTGAAGGATATAATTACACATTTTCTAGAGTATAAAATGTAAAATGTACGGTATTTTATAAAAAATCTTTTAAATTTCCACAGATTAACTAAATATTCCAAATAAAAAATTAGTTCATGATTATTATAAATTATACTGCAAAAATATTTCTTTTCAGCCGCATGGGATATTTTTGGTAAACTTAATGATTTTTAGGATATTGAATACAAAAATGACCTCCATCTCTCCCTATCACGTACTATTTTGCAAAATATTAGGGGTATATAAAAAATGAATAAAACTAATAATTCTATTTCATTGAACTAAACATATTTCTCAAAATTACTCAAACAATTCCTTCATGATATATTTAACACTTTGTGTCCACTCCTCTTGCCAGTGAAACCTTTTCTTCTCCTCTTTTATGCTTCTCTGAAAACGCTTTCGCTTCCCATTTTTCGTTTCCAGCTTGGTCATCTCGCAATGGTCAGATTTAACACATGTTACTGCATATGAACATTCCATCTTCCTTGATAGCATCTTTCGGTATCACGGACATCCCGGTGAAATCGTTCACCTTGCTCTTCACTATAGGTTCCAAAGTATTTTGGGAAAATAGTTGACAAGGAAATGTTAAAAATGAACTTTTAAATTCATCTTGCGACCAACATTGAGCTATATTTACAGCCATCATGCGTCGCACAATTCTAGAGAGGGTCTTTAGTGTTCGCCAAAAACATATTCACTACGTCTTTGAAGGAGTCCTATTTTCCTCCCATGAAATAAAGGGGATCGGATGACTGTATTCGTTATGTCGGGACTAGAAAAACTCTCTTTCAACTTGATTTCAGTTTAGAGAACTTGGATCACAAATATTATTTTGTTTTATTTATATTTATTGTCAGATCAACGGGCTAACCTTGAAAAATCAAGGATTACATATGAGGAACAGAAAATAATATAACATACATAATAAAATCACAGAGGTACAGAAAGTAATACAAGCAATTTACAATATTTTACAAAAGAATTATAATAATAAATGGGTAGAATAGTTATATGAAGAATTATAGGAGAGTAAAATAATTACTCACATAATGTTGCATTGGACCTCAATACACGCTTAAATTCAGCCCATCTCGCCATTGTCTCAAATTTAGATATAGTATATTCTAAGCCCTTTTTGGTCTTGTTTGGTCAAGTTCTTCAGCTACTGTTTGCATTTGACCAACTTGTAACATTGTCAATACATTCCATGTTCCCATACATAGGATATCTTTTTGTGTCCATTTAACATGCCTAGGTTGTATAAATTTGGACCGGAATTCCTTAATAACTTGATCTTTTTAACAGGGTATTTTTAGAGTAATAGGGAGCTGGCCTAGAACATGATATTGGAGGACCTAGGATTGGTTTTCTGTCGAGGAATTCCTTCCCTTAGCTTTTTGAAATCCCCCCTCCTACAAGGCAGCAGGTAGTGGGAAACAGGATGGGGATTAGGGTCAGCACAGGCCGTTGTTGGAAACACTTCGTCCACCAGGACCTGTCAGACTTGAGAGGCCCTACCAGTAGCTATGCTACCGCCGGCGTAGCCCCTGACTTTCTTGGTACGCACATACCCTCTCCGCCCACACGGACAGTGCTAGGTTAAGGCGGTGACCTCAGGGAGGGAGACATAAGCTACTATTATTTAATTATTCGCAGTATAACAAATAAATAAACCTTATTGTCAAAAAAGCTGTTGCAAACTGCGTATGACCACGTGGGAGGCAATAAACTAAGTTACTCTCCTGAGACAATCAAGGTACCATCCCATCAATTCCTATCAAGAACCTATAGGCAGTGTCGGATTTAATATTTACAAAAGAAATTATTTAATAAATACCTACTGACGGGGTGTCCGGTTCAATATTTTTACAATATAACATTGTCATCTAAAAAACTACGCAAGTTTACGATGATTGGAGGACGAAAAGTCCAAAGCCAATTACAAGGTTCGCCTGACACAACATAATAATGATGAACTAAAGATCTATTGTTAAGTTACTGTGATATAATGAAAACCGTGATTCCACTTGACATCTTTATGAACAACTGCTCGTAAAAATGTCTACATTGACCAGACCAGAAAAAAAAACTTCACAAAATCAAAAGCACAATACTAGACAGTTTTGTCTCAGTTTCCATATCAGGACACGCATTACGTGGTCCAATCTTCCTTTGTAGTCTCCTGTTCATTCACAAGTATTTTAAAATTAAATCTCTTTCCTCACAATTCGAAGACTACAAAGTAATATTATCGACTACATTAGGTATACTTGTAGTCCCTCTCTTCATAGCTGTATGAAGACAAGGTTTTAATCTTGTTTGTTTTAATTTATTTTTTGTGAGTATTTTACTGCTAGTTCAATCGTGTTTTAATACATTGTAGATATGTAGCTCCGATTGTAGTTCCTTGTTTTAAATAGGGTAAAACTTTTTCAATATTTCAGTGAATCGAACATTAGGAGAGATAATATATGAATTGCAGAATAGTAAAGTGCAATAATCCACCAACGGCTTAACTCACCTTTTCTTATTTCACGATTAGGAGATTAATTTATTTGATTTGATGAAGAAAAATCAGGTCAATCTTAATAATGAATAAGTATTTCGTGACTCACCACGAGGTGTGCAGCAGAAGCTAGGTCTGCTGGAGGGTCCTGGTTAAAAGGGAGTCCCAATTGACCCTTTTGCACGTGCAGAACGAGGTTGTACATAAATTCATTCCTAAGTCGCATAGCTGCTATATCTTTGTGGTAGCGTGCCAGCTTGTTAATCCACTTCATTACAAGCACTCGATCTGGTTGAACAAAGAATGATTATTTTTCTACAGTAAATACCTGGTAAGATTTTCTATTACTAAAATACCATTAATTCATCCAATGATGTAAACACAATTGTTTTCTTCCGTATCTTGATGTGTATTCAGGATCCGGTCTTGCATAGTAAATACTAACACTACACCGTTCTACCAAAAATTGGAATAAACTAATAATAATCTGATTGACTTCCGACTGCATATTTAATAATGGACTGTACATAAAGAGAGAACTTTTTTAACTATTACAAAAGCGTTTTAATATTTGCATAAATTACTATCATGACTAAAAAAATTAAATGTTTCTTTTTTCATTCCGCTTTTCTACTATTGAGGTTTTGTACATTGAGGTTAAGAAGATTCAGTGAGAAAAGTTATAATTATGGCAAGCACAATCGATTTTCTTGAGTTTATAGTTTAAATTATTATAATTTTTATTAAAACAAAATTTTCGTGAGATTTAGAATAATTTAACTAAACAAAGAAGAAAAGCATTAGTACTTAACATGGTTAAAACGATTATCGTCATCTGCTTAACCTCAATATACACCTAATCTAATAGTAGAAAAATAGAATGAAGGAAGAAAAATATGTACTGATGCTTTTTTAATGTTTTTGATTGTTCTATTATATATTTTATTTTCCTTTTTAAGAAATAAATATCCATATCTAAAGATTTTGTACCCAATAATCGAAGCGTTGGTTAAGAGGAGGAAATATTATTTACTATATTCTTAAACATATCCTCAAGATAGAGGTATTTTTCGTAAACAATTAAAAAGGAATCTTGTATACAATTTGACTGGTAAAACATTAGGACAACACTGAAAGAACGGCAGTTTTATTAAAAGCGATTTTAGACATTCTGTTTGACCTGCCCCATTGATTACCTTCTTCTCGTTGTAATTCTGGAAGAAGTATTCTCACTAAGAACATATTGTAATTGCAGTTGTAATTTAGTTCTTCTATAATTTCCTCCATTTCAGATAAAAGCAAAATAAATAAGCAATAAAGAATGTCAATTTCGTAACAATTGTCAGATTAAAAATTTCCGTGATTTAAAATGACAGTCATATTGAAGTTCTATCAGTGTACTTATTACGCGTTGAGATTATGAACTTGGTTGTAACCCTTTCATTGTTAGAGTAATTTCTTCGAATGTTGTGAATGTGCGGTAAATTATTTTTTATACCAACAGATTTAATATTTCAAGCCGTCAGCGTGATACCACTGCAGTGTCCTTTCTAATGTTTCCGCGGGCAAGTGTTTTGTATCGAATATTTTTATAAAGAACTAGGTGTACGGATCTATATCTCATATAATCATACAAATTTTATCAATTGTCTATGGTTCTTCAATGCGGAGTAGGAAGTTTTCAGTTGACCAAAATATTACTTGTAGCATTTTCTTTATCATTAAGTTTGAAAAGTTTACGGTCATCTTTGTCCATGGCCTCACGGTCACTACGGCCACGATCAACTGCAAGTACCCAGAAACGAGAAGTATCAGAAGCTGCTGATGGAAATTTTAAATCTGCGACAAAAAAAGTATCGCCAAAACGGAAGCATGTTGTGGTAGATTATGCTTCAGAAAACTTAGAGGTAGGCGAGGAGAGAAATGACAAAGCTGTGAAATGGGAGCCCGATAATTGGAAGGAAGTATTGGAAAACATTCGGGAAATGCGGAAATTTCGAAATGCTCCTGTTGATGACATGGGATGTGATCAGTGTCAGGATAGAACAGAATCTCCAGAGGCATGTACCATTTAAATAAACCGCATTAATATTTTATTCGTCATTTTTTCATGCACATGAATTATACTTTTCCAGATCCAGAGGTTCCAGTGCCTGATTTCGTTAATGCTATCAAGCCAAACCAAAGATCAAGTAACATTTGCTGCAATGCAGAAATTGAGGACCTATGGTCTCACTGTTGACAAGATCTTAGAAATTGAAGAGGAGAAGTTGGGAGAATTGATTCGTCCTGTGGGTTTTTGGAGGGTGTGTTTACTTTTTTTTCTCCTTTAACTTGTTTGGTTGATTTATTTTAGATTTTAAAATAAAGTCGCTTCATGTATATAAATTTGTCAAAAAACAGTACAAACTGCGTATGACCACGTGGAGGAAAAAAAACTAATTTACTCTCCGGAAGCAAGCAAGGGACCATCCCATCAATTCCGATCAAGGGCCCTAAGGCAGAGGCGGATTCAAAAATTTCAGCAAAAGTTCCTAGATAAGATAAAAAGTTAGCTGCGAGTTATAATACTAATAGAATGTCAATATGTTTGTAATTTTAAGCAAAAAATTACATGTACAAGTTATTATCGAACTATAGATTATTTTGAGTATAGTGTTTAAAAATCATAAGAATTGAAATAACTCTAAATTCACTATTTATTGTTACAATAAACACGCCCCTAGACAAAGCCTAGAGAACCTGTATGATAAATCCGCCTCTACCAGACGGAAAAACGGAGAAAAACCCGGGCCAGGATGGGGCTACAGAATTTATGTACACAACCGTGCCAAAATTGAGTACACATAAAACTAAATTAATATGAGCCATAAGACAACACAATCATGCAAGAAAATAGTTTTTGAAATTGTTATAAGTTGTTTAAAAAGTACTAAAGCAATGGCGTGATAAAGTACAAGACGAATTTAACTATGTGGTATTGCAGTTTTATAATTTTCAAATGTATAAGCCTGAGAATGAATGAAATATGACTGCGGAAACCAAAATCAGCTGCTCCACACCTGACAACTTTCTGCATAATCTTGATTTTTTTGCTATGAGTAGCTATTCACTTTCTTCATACAATGTTTCTCAGTTCATTGTTATAATATCAAGAGGGTTTGTGTCATTCCCCCAACCTGACACTTATATTCAGTGGACAAGGTGAAGTATGTAATGTCTTGTGGTTGTTTCAACCACTCTTCCGTAATATGCATTCTTCTTAGGAATGTCATGAATTTTGTAATGACTAATTTTTTTAATCATTACACTATCAGCCGTTTAACATTTCATGGCATTTTGAACTTTCGGGTTTCCAGGAAGTATTCAAGAATAGGTTGCAAGATGTCAAAATTCTGTTGGAACACAATTTCATACATTAATAATAATTTTATCTGCAGGGCCCAGGACGATATTCTTTTATTATTCACTTTATTTTGTATTAAATCTAAAAATAGTCTTGAATCAATATCAACAATCAGTCTAGGAATTGAATTGTATAAATGGAACACATTAATTCAAAAAGATGGAAAAACAATTTGCCAATTACAACTCTCATTTGCTTTTGGTGATATTTGTTGGTATTTTTTCCTGTTGATATTTTTCTTATTTTATTCAATGCACTTGCTTTGCTTGCTGGAGGTGTTATCACTTTTGAGGTTTGGCCTCGGCATGTTTGTTGGAGTGTTTCACTCTTGGAAACTCTTCGGGGCATTGCCCAGCATGACTCCAAGTATGGGTATCTCTGACAATGCCTTATTCTTAATTTAATGCTTTCTTGTGAGGCAATGCCAGTGATTAATGTGTTGTAGTGTTCAGGGTATATGCAGAATTGTGATTGTGCTCACATGTGATCTGTGAGTTGCATGGTGAAACCTTTCTTTTTTACTTTGAGTGTATTAAATACTTCAAATGGTATCAACAAGCTTGCAGTTTTAGTATTTGGCTATAGTGACTGCTGCAGGTTCCTAATTTGTTTTACTCTATGTATCGTTCTCCATTTGAGTTCTGTTTGGTCAACTTTTCTTATATATTTGGACTGCAAATTAAACACTAAGTTATAATATTGATAAAAAGCACATGACATACAGCAATTTAAAAACAAAAGTAATGGAGTAAAATATATTAATTATATATTTGATAAGTTATCTGCCTCTCCCAGTGACAGGAGTTTCTTCACATAATGGTGAGTAATATAGTTACATGTAAAATATCAATCTTCCTCTCATACAATATCTAATAAGAAAGGGTGATGACAGTTTCACTTTCTAATTTCACATCTCATTCTTGGATTCAGTCAACTCAGTTGATGGCAGAGGGGCTCTTTATTTATTCTTTTAGATATAAGATACACTCATTTTTCAGAAGATACTCATTTAGACAAGCCAGTAATATGTACACAATTTGTCATCTTACTGGAAACACTTGTCACTGACAAAAACTGTATGTGTTGATGTGACTAGAGTCCATTGATGTTAATTTTGCCTTCAAATTCAAGCGAAAACAATTCTCTTGAATTCTGAAAATATAGTTCATGCTTGTGATGTGAAATGGTAATACAATATTGTGGTGTGTTAATTTTATTTGTAACCATCTTCATCATAATATTGTATGAACAGTATAAAAAAGATTTCATATTTCAAGATCCAATTTATATTCTTTTGTTTTATAATCTTCAAGATCCAAAATTGCTATTTTGTTTCCTTTTTGTCTATTTGGTAAATCAAATTTGATTGTTACCAAATCTCTTCCGCTTTGGCAAAACATGATTTTGATGATATTATTTTTTTATATTTTGTAGCACTATTAGGTTATTTTAAAAATCCAAAATTTTATTTGTACTAGCATTTTGAAATCTTCCAATGGCAGTGTGTTATAAACTTGAGTTTGACTTAAGAGAGCTGAAATTTGTGTTCTTTTCAAATTTATACTTTTTGATACGATGTGCTAATTCGAGATATAATTTACTTGCTGATTACTTGGCATTGCCTGGGATTTTTCTTCTTTTATTCAGGAAAAAATAAAACCTTTCCTATACTATAAAATTAAAAAAGGTTTACTAACTTTATTTTAAATATACAAATAGCATCAATTTTACAAATAGATATTATACAAATTTCATTCAAAACTAGATTTATTCAACATTTTTTGTTTCACCTCCAGGAGCAAGAATAAATAAATTGCTTGGGTGAAGCCACACTCAAGCAAGCAACCATGAGTTTGCTTGTTGTCTGTGAGAGAAACAAATCAATTGAAATACCACCAATTCACACCACTCCAACTTCCAAGGCGAGTTAGGGGTATTTGACTTCCCATCGATAAAGAACTTAAACTTGACATAAATGGCATCACTATTCATCTGAAAGACCCTGAAATTAAACACAAATATTCTTTTTCAATTAAATTGTATTTCAATTAGATTGAAATTCTGACATTCGTGTCATTTGAATGGGACTAACTTAGAGAGAATCAAATTATTAAAAATCTAGGAATACTGTTTGACTGCAAACTTCAATTTTATGCTCACATTGAGTCAATTGCCACCAAATCTCTACAGAAACTCGGATTCATGATGAGAACTTGCTCCTGATTCACAGACATCAGAACTTTCAGATTATTATATACAAATACCACTTATAAGATCAATACTGATGTATGCATCTGCTATTTGGTCTCTATATTTCACTAGATACGTTAACAATAGAAAGAATTCAGCACAAATTTTTCAGATTTGTAACTTTCGAGTTCAAAATGCCTGATCCAAAAGTCAATCATGACAATCCGGTATTATCTGCTATTGTAAACCTACCTTGTTAGAAAGTTTGAGAAAAATAGCTGATTTGAAAATCTTGGGTAAATTACTAAAAAATAAACTAAATTGCCCAGACCTTGCATCCATTGATATCTATGTACTAAGTAGAATTACCAGAATTCATACAACGTTTTGCTGTGAAAGTCATAAAACTCATTACATCTCAAACAACCCTGTAATGTGTTCTAGGGGAAACCAGATACCTGTCCACTGGTGTAATGACTGTTCTTCATTTATAGTTCACAAGGTGCAACAAAAGCTACTCGAATATAAATGATGATTACTAAATTTCTGCTTATTGTTCCAGAATAAATTAACCAGTGAATTTAATTGAGGATACTTATCCATGTCATTCCAAATTTAAATGGTTATATTGTTTTAACTATTAACACTATGTTGCATAATTCCTATCATATTGTCACTTGTGTCAAGCACATATTATTTTTTCTTTGTAAAAAAGTGGACAATTTGTAGTCCATATAATTTAGAAATAAATATTTTTACACTCTGCCCACTCCATGCATGGGTTCAAGGGCTGTTTCCCTTAGTAGTACGATCAGTAGCTGAAAATTACCTATAAATTGAATGAATTTTGCTAATAGTACTGTATGTCTTCAATATACACAATTTTATTATTTGCTTGCTTTCCTTGTAAGGAAATTTTAAGTGCCAGCAGTCTAATATGATCATATGCATATTTTCAGTTTTCATTATTATTCTATTATGTTACCATGAAGTAAATATGAAAAAATTGAAACATTGCACAAGAAAGGAAAATAAATAAATTTAACATGTAATTCCCTAATTTTATGTAGCAGTATTTTCTATAATGAGTTTGGTTATGGTTACATCTAGATATTGATAAATTGATTTATAAATAAATAAATAAATAAATATATTGTCAAAAAAGCAGTACAAACTGCATATGACCACATGGAGGACAATAAACTAATTTTAAATTTCAGACAAAAGCAAAACACATTAAGAAGACTACAACCATTTTAAAACAGCAGTATGGAAGTGACATTCCTAAAACTGTTGAAGATCTTTGCAAATTACCCGGTGTTGGTCCCAAAATGGCTCATCTATGCATGAGCTGTGGCTGGGGTATTGTATCAGGAATAGGTGTGTAGCAACCTGAAATCCATTCATATTGAGATTCTCACATGACTATTTTCTTGTCCTAAATAATTCAATTGAGGTAACAATATGGAGTCTTTATCAATTGTTTCTTGTTTTGAAAAATTCAGAAAAATTTATATTAAACAGGAAATTTTGTACAAGAAAAAGGTTTCTTGAATTTCTATAATTTTAATGTTTTTCTTATTTTAAGCTGTACTCATCTCACTATGTGAGCCTGAAATATTCCCATTGGGAGGGATGACAAAATATTGGAATAATCCTGGATGTTTTCCAAGGGCCCTTTTAAATTTTCCGGAAGTGGAAAAATATAAATGTTTTGAGTTTTATAGATCTTAATCCCTGTATATTACAATAACTCACTCTCCAGGGTGGGGTCCAAGTGCACTACTTAGTGCTTTTTTAGAAATTATATTTTGATTTTTTTAAATTGAATGTTTAGTTTATATTTATCATGGTGCAGAGCTTCTCCTGAAGTTTGAAATTCAAGGAAGGGGTTCTTCTTGAATGGTGCAAGTAGACCTCCAACTAATTTATTTCAAAATTTGATATAAATTTGTTTAAAAATAAATTTTATGTGGTCTTTTGGTGTCAGCCAAGGAATGTCGAAACCAAAGTACTTGGTGATAACGTCCAGTCAGGTGAAAATGACGACTAGCCGGGAATCAAACCCGGGACTCCTGCTTTGACAGCAAGGGTGTTAACCATTACACCACCTGTTCGCCTTCCACAACTGCACACCTCTTCCACCCAGACCTAAATCCCGGAACACATCCCCATACAGAAGATAAGTGAGCCAGGCGGCACTCAATGCTATGTACACTTAATTACCGGTTTCACACGTACCTACATGTTAAGGTTCATCATACATAGGTCTGGGTGGAAGTGGTGCACAGTTGTGGGAGGTGAACAGGTGGTGTAGTGGTTAACACCCCTGCAATCAAAGCAGGAGTCCCGGGTTTGATTCCCAGCTAGTTACCATTTTCACCTGACCGAAAGTTATCACATTTCTTCTCCATGTGTAGGGTACATGGAAGAAATATATGCAAGTACTTGGTGCTTCGCAATTCAGCACATGCATTCTCCGTGGTGTACATCAGAAGTTTTTAAATTTTTTTCTTCTTACATACATCGATGGCATTTCAGAATCAGTAGTCCAAAGAACACAAAATTGATGTGAACATTTCTGTGAGTACTCAACTAGTATTGAATTTGTTTGTAATCTGCCAAAAAAGAAATACTGCTAGACTGGAGGTAAATTTAGCTGTGACTAAAAGATGCATGATGGTAAAATATTACCCGAGTACTTAGAAATTTAGCCCAACACCCCAAAAACAAAAATCAGTTATATTCATCCTGCGTATGACCACATGGAGGACAACAAACTAATTTACCCTCCGGAAGCAAGCAATTACTAAAAGTTAATCTTTTAATTTGCCAGTGACACTGTTACAGAAATTCTGATTATACATGAAATGTATTATATAATGTAGTTGTTTTCTGGATTGTCTGGGATGTTTTGGCCATCCTGTTGTGGTCCCCTTCTGGGGAAGGCCCTGAAGATGGTCAAAATGTTGGTAGTTCTGACTGCTTAACCGAAGTTTGCCCAGGATGACCCAATATGCAATGTTCATTCATATAATATGGCCCACATCCTTGACCATAGGAAGTTGTATCTGTTCCAGCCAGAAGTATAAGGAAAAAATTGTGATTGTCAAAAAACAGTTTACAGATCTCTTCAGATCATTACAAATTGGGGTTTTGATCAATAATGATGTCTAGTGCCTTATGTATGTGTGTGTACAATTTTTTCTCCTCTGTAACTTGCCAACAAGGAGTCTGTAGCTCAGTGGTTAAAGTGCTTAGCTATTGACATGACGGTCAGCGTTCAATCCCTGGTGAGGTGTAGGAATATTCCTCAATGTCCAGATTGACTTGCTGTTAAATGAGTTTCACTGTTGCACCTTGTTAATCAGAATTCTGGTGTTCTGAATCAGTATACCTCGTAGGGTTTAGCTATGACGGCTGAAAGAGCATATGCCTGTGGATCATCTGAGTTAGATATATTTGCTGTGCAATGACCTGCCACCTGTTTTGTGGATATTTTCACGATGTTTGTCCTTACTTATTTATGGGAAAGTGCACTTTGTTTGTAATGACTTAGTGTTCGTGAAGTTAATCTTGATAAAATTAGCTAAAAGGGTAGCTCTAAACTCTGAAATAATCATAGGAAATAACATGTCTTATAGTAATTTCACTTATCTCAACACTTATAAGCAGATGAGTCCTGACTTGGTCACAACATAGACACCAATTTCTTATGGGCAGGAACTTAAATTGGGATGAAATGTAATGTTTTTTGTTTTTTTTTGTAATTTTCACTATAATTAAATGAGATTTTTCAAATTTTTTGTTTGCAAAAGTCCAAACTTTTAAAAGTACTAATATCTAAAAATAACCTCCTTTTCCCATCCATATTTCACTTCTACCATATTAACCCTAATGTAGTCCCCCCCCCCCNACTATAAAAAAACAACGACAAACGAACACAACAATGTGCCAAAAATGTTGGGGAACTATTTTAGGATTTTAGGAAGGGAAAGCTGCTTATTCAGTTTTGTGGGTGAAAATGAGTTTAGCAAACACAAGTCATGTACATAATGTAACTTGAAACCAATAAGAAGTGCATTGTTTAATGCCAAAATATATTGAATTAATGAGAATAGGTGATATTATCTTGAAGGATGATCGAAAAAGCTTCAATGTGAAATTTAAACTGTGGGTTCTAAATTATGCTCAGACTACATGGAAATAAACCTGTGGCAAGAGAATTCAAAGTTGTGCCGAAGTCCTTGTGGATCTGGCGAGGTCAAGAGAAGTCGAACTGTACCAGTTAGCTTTGCAATTTAAATACTTTTGATTGTACTTACCAGAGCCAACCATTTCACATAGAATTTTGAATTAGTATTCCCCTTCAGAAACATTTTTATTTTACGTTTTGTTCCCCACGGTTTCACTATGAGGACCTATATTTAGGTAAATACTGTTAAAAGAAATGAGGTAAAAAGTTTTTCAGTTATTTTATTTTTTTCATGTTAACATTCCCACACCTACCAATACTACATCTTTGCTGCCCTATAAATGTGCAAAGGATCAAATCTCCGCATGTTTCCATTTAGGATTTTTTTGGTACATTTTTTCAATATTATATTATATTCAATTAGTATATAATAGATTCAAACTTATGTATAACTTGATGGTTTACTTTGTGTTTATAAAAATATTGAAGTCAAAACTACTTGGACTGTATGTGGATACTATTTATATCAATGTGTGTACCTGTGTTATAGAATTCACAACAGCATAACATTAGGTATCATCTAGTATAGAATAAATGGCAAACGTTCTATTAACAGTAAATTTTTTATTTTCATTTCCCAAATCCGGGTAATTCGGAATTTTGTATTATCTAGATGACTGCCAGTCCTGATTGTACAGTATCTAATTTCTTATGTTACTTTGTTTGTGAGGAACAGATTAGTTTAGAGTTGAATGAGGCTGATTTTTTTTAATTAAATTTTTATAATGTTTGTAATACACATTTAGATAATAACTTTGTGTGAATGAGATACTATAAGTTACTTGGTGTTGAAGGAAGTTGAGTACTCATTGAAATGGTTTCAAAAACAATTGAAAGAATATTTTTTCCTTTTGTTTCAAAATTGCACAGATACAACTATTATTTTGATTGGGAAATTGTTACACTAGCAAAAAGTTGCATCACTAGGACACCTATTTTGAAATACATTTGTGGTGTAGTATTGTACCAAGAATAAGATTCCCCACCCCCTAAAATGTAACAGAATTTGAGGAAACAGATGGGTAAAAAAATACCATTAACTAATTTGAGCCCCTCATTAAGTTTTTGTTCTTTTCTATTATGTTAAATATGGGATAGACCTGTAGTTTTGTAGAGAAACTCCACTATCTACAAAATATTGGGTTTTTTCCTTCCTGAAAATATTTTTGGACATTTTAAAATTAACTCTTTCAATTTAATGAAAAATGTGACAATTTGAAATTTTAGTTTACGTTATCACAATTTACACTTCTAAAATGCTCAATGTATGCAAATGTTAGTTTCTCATTGGCATCACTTGTTACAGGTGTAGATACTCATGTCCATCGAATCTCTAATAGATTAGGTTGGGTCAAGAAACCCACCAAGACTCCGGAAGATACACGGAAACAATTGGAATCATGGTTGCCATACAGTTTATGGGCTGAAGTCAATCACTTACTTGTTGGATTTGGCCAACAGACTTGTTTACCTGTAAAGCCTCAGTGTTCCACATGTCTTAATAGAACATTGTGTCCTGTAGGTCGAAAGACTTAATGGCAAAACATAAAGACAGGCTAGTTCTTTCTACCTCAAATCATGATTTTTTTTTATTCTTGTTATTATTCTTAATTAGACATTCGGGTGTGATACATTTTGTTTTATAATTTCATTTTTATCAAATTTGAATGAAGTGTTTTGTTGTTCTTAGCTGCATCTTGTTAAAATGTTTTCAACTATGCCTAATATTTTGTCATGTATTCCTGCATCACATCATTGGAAATTATTATATTATAAATCAACAAATAATAAACAAAATATCAAAAGCTATTGTTTGTGTTTGCATTTTCCCTTTTTCTTGTGCAACTTCTCACTTCTTATCCTTTGTTTTAATGACTTCTTCCTGTTCTTCTGTTGCTCAATTTTGTTCTTAATTTGGAATGCCCTGCTATTTTGTACTTCTTTGGTAGCTTTCTTTTTCAAAGCCTTCTTAACTTCTTTACACGTTTTGAAGTCTATGGTGGCCTTATCCCTACTAATTTTTCTGTCAGGACGAGGTTTCAAACTCATTCCTGGTACTTCTTCTGTCTCTTCTTCATCTTCAGAATCCACATCCTTCTCTTCTTCATAAACAACCTACAACAAAGAAAGACTATATGCAATTTTTTGAACTGGGTGAGGTAATAAAGAAGAATCAGTTCTAAAGTATATTATGTGCAAATAATACCAGTCAAGAAGTATTTTCACAATGGTCATAATGGATTCAGCAGTTAGCAACATGCGCACCTCGGAAAATAACTCTAGTGTGCCCATAATGGAAGATTTTCGGTCTGAATGTGTGTATGTATGAATTCATCAGTTATGCATGGTCTTGGAACCACATTTTAAATAGTCATGTTTTAAAATGTCAGCATTCAAAATGGAGATGTTAATGGAATGTTCATAATACGATAGATTATTTGCTTTTATGCTTTTTCTTTTTTCCATTATTCCAAATGTGAACACAACGTGTAAAAATATAATCTTATGTGTAACTTTAAACAAACTTCAGTATTTTGTAGACATTTACTGAAATAACTTTTGATTCTTCTTCAGGGCAAAAGGTCTCATTAATTCAATGGAATAATGGAGATTTGCCTTTGATGTTCAAGGCTTATTTCATTCTTCTGATATAGTATATAATACAAATGTGTACTTGGTTTACATACCAACAATTAAATCTCACTGAATTGAAAGATATTGCTAAATAGATTATGAGCCAATATATGATCCCAAGAACTGGATCCTTTGGTCATTTCTTGATATGGAAAGGACTCAAGAAACTCGCAGACACTGTTTGAGGAGAAATTGGTTATGAGCAATATATACAAGAGCAAAAACCTCGAGGTGCACCAAAACTTCCAGTATAATTCAACATGTGACAAAAAAAGCATGTTGGAAATTTTGCCTACTTCCTTTTTGTAATGAAAATATTGCATACTTTATTTTTTAAGTAAAGTGCACTGTAATGTTAAAAGTAAAAAAAAATGAAACTTAGTAAAAATGTATGGCAATATTCCAAAAGTTCATCATGAAATTTGTAATCGGCACCCAAAAAAGGAGCAAAAATTCAGAAATTCTAGGGAACGTGCAGGGGTATTCATTCATTTTGTTCTAACAGCATACTATTCACCCAGCAAAAAACACATTTTCCTTAAAACATGTGTTTACTTATATTTGCTAACATTATTAAAAGTAGAAGTTAAAATCAGAATTATATAAAAACATTGAAGAGCACAATTTCAAAACTTGTCCATAATTTTCAGACAACGTTTTCCAAAACCCTCGAGTATAAATTAACCACCCATACACATATACACAAATTAATATTATATAAATTGATTATATAAATATAAATAAGTGAAATACCGCACACTGACAGACTAATCTCAAAACCTCAGGAACTATAAACTAACTTGAAATTTGCCAGTTATGTTACAGGGTGCAGACACCTGCTAAATTTATTTTTTTAATGAAAATATACTCTTAAAGAGGTGAAATGGAGGTTGGAAGATGTATATATCCTTATCTCTGGAATGACTGGAGCAATTATAACCAAACTTGATGCACAGATGACTGACTCATCAGACAACAAGCAATGTGGGAGTAAGACATCTCTGCCACTTCTGGGGAGAGAGTAGGAGACATGAAAAACAATAGAAAAATCTGAAATTTGATTGAAAACCATAGTTTTCCTTCCTCAGTAGATAAGGACACTCCATATGCTTTGTAAGTTCATTATAAATCCATATAGAGGATAATTTATCCCTAGCATCCCTGGGGTAGGAGTAGGAAATTATCAGAAATGACATTTGCAATGAGTCTACAGTTTTCAGCATTGCTGAGCTGATAGTGATACCCCAGGGAATTGTTGAAGTCTAAATTCAGCCCCCCTTGGAGAAAAATATTGCTCTTGCTCCCCTAAATGGAGGGTGGAAAAGGGATTGCTCTTGCTCCCCTAAATGGAGGGTGGAAAAGGGATGAAGGATAAAATAAATGAAAAGGGCAGATTTGCATGGGATCTAAAGCTGTCATGGTGTCCGAGATGCAAAATTAAACCTCCAATGACATTAAGTTCAGATGACGCATTGAGGTATGGTACTCCTATAACTGGGGATGGGAAGTGAGAGATGAAAAAACAATGAAAAAGACTGATATTAGTGTCAAAACAACAGTTGACAGAGTTTTGAGATGAAAAATCATACTTCTGAAGCTACTATGTAACTGTTCAGACCATAAGACGTGTACGACACCTTCTGAGGTTGAGGTTGAGTAGTGCGTGACCCCAAAAATTATTTAAGTGGACAATATTAAAGTAAAAACCCTAGCTTTCAGTGTCCCTAAGATGAATTCACTTTCACTTTCAATGTTATGTCAGAGTTGGGGCACCATTGGGCAGAGGGGGATATAAATAGCCACAAAACATCAATAGGTGATATGGGACAAATGAAAAAGGAAATGATGTCATGCTTAAGTTTTTTCTAAAATAATGCACATTCATGTGAGTATTTGACACACTCCTAATTTTATTTTCTCTCTCCTTAGTTGTTTTCAAAGTTCACTTACTTTAAGAATCAATGCACCTTCAGCCAAATTATATATTTTCATGCATGCTGAAGAACGTCCATCTGACAGGCGATAGTGATAATGGCTTATATGAAAATTGCAATGATTTTTTTGTGGGAGCTTTAGGGCTCGTCAAATTGCAATGACATTGACTGACTGGTCTATGACCCTTGAAGGTCACTGAAGCTCAGAAGACTGGAAGTGACTCACATCATAATACACAGGTCTCTACTAAAATTCAGACTTTACCCATCCTAGCCATAGACAATCCATCCGAAAAGTTTCCAACTAGATTTTCAGAAATAGGCTTACATAGTATGTATTTAATTAGCTTTCTTCATCTTGAACAATTTCCAGTCACCAGCCGGGTCTGTTTGGAACATAAACCCCTCCATCTTCTTGTCCTCCCACCACCTCTCTTCTTTGACTCTCCTCCATTCCACCCCCTTCTTGTCCAGACTCTTCCTCACGTCCTTCACCCATGTATCTCAAGGTCTTCCTCTGAGTCTTTTCTTGTTGAATTCCATGTCCAGTATCTTCTTTGGTAGTCTTCCTTCCCCCATTCTTTTCACGTGTGCATATTATCTCAGTCTAGACCCTTCCACCTTATCCTGCAGTGGTTGCTCTCCTACTATTTCTCACACTTCTTCATTTCTCACTTTATCCAATTTCGTGATCCCTATACTTCTGAGAAATCTCATTTCACAAGCTTGAATTCTGCTCTTATCCCTGTCTTTCATCACCCAAGTTTCTGCCCCATAAGTCAGTATTGGTACATAATATGTCCTGTACATTGTTCTTTTACAACTTCTAGGGACTTCTCTGCTCCAAAGAAGATTTCCCACACTTTTCAGGAATCACGTTGCCTGTCCCCCTCTTTCATTTCTTTCTTTCCTGTTTCCTCCATTTTCCTCAATCATGCTTCCCAAATACTTGAAGTTTTCCACTTTACTCAATTGCTCTCCCTTTATTGTCAATCCAGCATGCTGCCTGTCCTTTTTTTGACTAGTAATTACAGTTTCATACTTCCTTACATTAAATTTCATTCCTAGTGCTTCCACTACTTCTTCCCACACATACAATTGTTCTTGCATTTCCCGCTCAGAATTTCCCCTTACCATCAAGTCATCAGCAAATACCATTGTCTTAAGTTGTTTTCCAAATCTCTGTGCAACTTCTTCTAACATATCGTCCATCACTGTGATAAACAGTAGCGGAGAGAGAGAGCACTTCCTTGTTTTAATCCACTCTTCATTACAATCTGGTTTGCCATTCCTTCCCTCACCTTCACAGTGCTTGTACTTTCCTCATATGTGTCCATCACTCGCTTTATCACCTCCTTGTGAACCCCTTTCTTAATCACATTCTCTCTCACTTTTTACCTACAAACACTGTCATATGCCTTTTCTATATCCAAAAATACCATCACCAGATCACTTCCAAACTCATAGTGTCTTTCTTGCAACTGCCTCATTGCAAAAATCTAATTAGCAAATTGCATCTTATCACAGCATGTTTTTTTGGTGGGGGCTTTTTAGGGCTCTTCGACATCTAGGTCATTAGAGCCCTAAAATTCTGTACAGGTAGGGAAAATGCAGTTACGCTCTAAGGAGAGCCAACATGACTCTCCCCACGTGTGGGACTCGCCTAATGTCCTGTACCCAGAAAAAACCCTCCTGAATCACAACTCAAAACTCAAATATCAACACATCTCAAGACATTACACACATCATTACAAAAATTTTAAAAAAGAAGAAAGAGGAAAATGAAAGATACCCTAGCGTCAGGATCGAAAAGAATAAGGTGACTGAGAAAGGTCAGGAAAGAGAAAGGAAGGAGCCTCACACAAGTGGAAGTGATGCCAGACTCAGCTCAGGGCCCCGTGTTTGCCAAACTTACTAGATGTAAGTCCCCTGGGGGGCACACCATAGTCCAGTATTTTCATTTCAGTATCATGAATGACAGCATTTATTAGGTTTTGTTCAACATTACACTTGAGACTTGATTAAATATTGTGATATAAAGTACCAAAGATTCAACACACTTAAAACAACAAATTCAAAACATTACATTTTTTGCTGTGCACATGTGGGTCAGGTGAACTGGAACTCAGTATGTTGATCATTCCAAAATCTAAATGTAATGTCTAATTGCCAGGTTAACTGTAATCGGTTTAATTTAGAAATTGTACCTTGTTGGGACCAATCCAATTGTTCTTTTCTGCCAAGTCTGATGTTGACAGTTCCACAATGCTGACAGAATGATTCTCCAAGTCAAAATTCTCAGTGGCAAAATCTTCCAATGAAGGAACAGGTCTATGCACTCCAACCAGTTTTTTGAAATTTTCTCTGGCCTGAAAACACAATTAAAGTAAGTCTCTTTAAAATAAATTAAGAAGGTAAATATAAAAGTTAAAAAAGTTATATAAAATAAATTTAAATTTTTTTGATTGTTAATCAATGTCATATGAAATAGATTGATGAGATAGTTACAATTTGGGACCAATTTAACATCATGGTAACATCCTAATCTTTTCCTTCATATTATAATTATCATACCCTAACCTACTAATATAACCGGTGGCGGAGAGAAGAAACAATAATTAAAACAATAATGCAGAACAATATTTCTTTATAATTACCATAAATATGAAGAGCAAAGAATACAACTTATATATTCGAAATTACAATAATATTTGTAGCAACACAGCAATGTTTTGTTTCAAAACTTGATGTTACCATATTGTTATATTTGGCCACAATTTGTATATACAAATCTGAAAATGGATGAAGTCTACAGCAATCAAATATATGTAAACAATTTTTAATAATATGTACTATAAATTAAACAAAATAATATTAATGATGAGAATAAAAATACTCCACATCATTGAAAGGAACTTAAAATCAGAACTAAAGTAGTTATAAATACACAAAGAAGCATTATTAAATTTTAGTAATAATAGTACATGTATTGTAAGGTAAGCAGTTAACAAATGTTAATCAGTCCCACATCAAGATTAATAACACAAATATTCATGACATTTCTGCCCCTCAGTCTGAGTCTAGTGGTGGGCCTACGGGTGTTAGATATAACAATTTAATAGTTGAAGAATAATCATGGTATAGAAGAACTCGCCTCTTTTTTAAGTCTCTTCCTTTCAAGTTTCAACTGCTCTTGGAACTTCTCCTGTGCTTTCTTCTTTCTCTCTATTTTTCTTTTGCGAAATCCAGTAAGGAACTCCCTAAAGTCAAAAATGAATTAGTGCCCAACACTTCATTCTCCACTAAAAGGTTTTAACTGCACTCACTTCCTTGCTTCTGGATCCCATACTATGTGCTTTTTGGTCTTTCTGTTAATCGGTTTTTTCACACGAAATACTCGTGGTGCTTGAATTTCATCATCCGACATGCTTCTTGTCTGTGATGCTGCAGTCCACAGATACTAAAATACATCAAAATTTTAAGTTTAGGTTACTGTCACAGAGTGAACTTTATCATAATAATAATCTGCCATAACGGAATCACAACCTGTCTAAGGAAGCTCGTGAACCAGTTCTCAGCGACTTGGTATCTCCGATTTATTTACACATTTACAGCGCACAATAAAATCAAGCATAGGTAAACAAACTCACATGTTTATTTGTTGGCGTGTCTAGTTATTCTTATGTTTTTGAACTACGTTCATCAAGTCCCTCGACGAAACACCACTTCTAAATGTTAAAAAAGATACCATTGTTTTAAGATAAAATTTCAATCAGTCAATTAATATAATTAATAATTTCAATTATTCAGATAGAGTTACCTGAATCGTTAATTAACCTAAATCCGGAAGCCAAGATACCAACTTACTTGTGACTTCAACTGTAGTCGGGGAGTGCCTTCTCTCGCGAAGCTGCCATTGGTTAAACAACTATTCTTCTCCTGAATGTGAGAGGAGTTTTCAGCCAATCACAGATGAAGTATTGCATAAATTCGGACTCATCAGCAATATGGCTGTCAGTATAAATTTGAGTCTGCCAGGATGCCTTTCTCTCCGAGAATTAAAAATTTTAATACCTGTGTTTGTTTATCTTTTGCTTCAAAATTGTGCAAATACAAGCCTAGGATGTGGATAATGTCATTGGCTACCACATAACATTCATTTTTTCTATGTAAGGACATTTCTTAAAGTTTGACATTTGCTTATTTCTACTCTTGTGAAACCATTATATGTTTACTTTTCTACGTGTTCTTTCCGTTATTCTAATTTTATATTTCATTTTTAAATTACTAGATCCGCCGTTATTTATAATATAGAGGTTTCCTTAATTATTGTACATTACATAATGTGAACTTGTAGAAATGTGATGTAGCTAACCTACTTTTCTACTTCACTCTTTTCCATATGGATAACACTGGACATTTTATTGGCTGCTGTGACTGGATTTATGATATAGGATAACACATATTTATATCTCTTTTTAAGAATACAAATTTTATCTTTCTGCCTACAGATATTGGTCAGCCAGAATAAGTGTGATATGACATCCAAATAATGTAATCTGAGAAAAGTGCAGCTAACCCAGCATAATGTCTTCGAGGTAACTACTCCATTTATTTGTGTTGGGAAGTATATATCCTTTTTTAAATCGATTTTCAATATTTACAAATTTATTTAATGACAATTTGTGCTACTGTGGACCTCTTCTGTTTGTTGTATGGTATGCATTAATTATGAATGAGTAATTTGTATGAATGAACTCATTAAATATTTTCATTCCAACAATTCCTGAGTAATATTTTAATGATTGAAGTTTAATTGTAAAGATATTATTGACATCTTCAACAATCAATTAGTTTTCCTTAATTGTTGTTTTTTGTGGTTTATTTAGATGGTTATTAACTCCTAAATGTTAATGTAAATGATCAATTAACGGTGTACATTTTTCATAGTACTCTAATTATAAGTTGTTGAAATTAAGAATTAAGGTATATTTTCGACTTAAGTGAAAAAATTCGTGTGTGTGAATTACAAATAATCATAATTATTCTCTACATTTTATCTCAATAATTTCAGTATTTTACTGTTGTAATTTTGAAAATAAAAACTGATTTTCTTCTGTTCAAGATCCAATTATAAATTGCAATTATCAAGAACTTGATGAACAAAATAAAAACTGATTTTTGTACTAATTTAGATTGCAACCATATGGTATTCAGCTAAGCAGTTTTTTCATTTTGACTTGAAAATATTCTAATAGAGTTGCATTTTGAAAGTGATGCCTCTGGATATTTGCTGAATTTTCTTTGGTAACATGGTACAATCAGTTTCTCTCTGTTCACCCACAACACAAATGTAACTCTTACAGGAATTAAAAAGACAGTTAAATAACCCCAAAAGAACTTGACAGTATTGGAGAGAAAAAGGTTCTTGTATGAACCAACCAGTTAGAAAGACTTCAAATTCATTTGAAGAAAAGTGTAATATCTGAATTTAAATATTATTAAAAATGGCACATTCTTGATCTCTTTTTAACTTAACTACAATTTCTTGGGATTACAAAATTAAAAATTCTTTTCAAAATTGACAATGTTTTGAAATATATATCAACAAAATATTATCATCAGGGCTACAATAAAAATATGACATGAAAATTTACATCTTGTATACAATAAAATAAATACTACCAATAACAATACTCAAACACTTAAAATCATACATTTTGTTTATTAAAACGATGTACCCAGTTTATAGTGATAAACACTTATTTATATGGTTTTGTGACATGATTAAATTAAAATTTGCTGTTATGAGTGTAATTGAGAAGTATATTTGTGTGAATTTTCAATGAATTGTTGAACTCTTTGAGATATTTAATTTCTTTCCTTGTACCACCTACATGTTGGAAATGGAACTACACCTGGAAATGTGTAATATTTTTGTCTGAATAATAATTTTTTATTGTAATACTTTATTTAATCTACATGTTAGAGGCATATTTTTTGGATCAGGTGTTAAATACATATTAAATCTTTTTGTGGTGTCAACATGTTTGTATTGCAAACAATATTCTTTTTAGAGTGATAGTACATCTTACATCATTATTGCTAAATGTATTTTGGTATGTAAAAATCGGTTACACTGCAGTAGACTACATTGTTGCGGCACCAACCCTGTAAAGTGGCTGCACCTATACCTTGTTAATGGATTGATAGTTGCATTATAAACTAGCTGACCCGACAGACGTCCTGTCCAAATTTCAATAAATTAGTTTGTGATCATTTTGTGAATTTGTGAAAAGCTATTTTAAATGTATAAACAAAGTAAAAGTGAGAAAAAAAGTATTTGAGTCATCATTTTATCTATTAACGATTGTGGCCATGGATATTTAATTTTAGGAGGAGTACATTCTGACGTATGCCAATGGGAAATTATGATTTTTGCTGTTTGTCCAAATTTTCCGATTTTCCTTTGTAATTGTCCTGAATTTTTTCTCCTGAAAACTTTTCCAGGACCATAACAATCAAAACAAAAACAAAAAATATGAATATCCATTGTTCGAATTGTGAGTTCATACAAAAATTCCATAGAAAATAGCACTTTCAATTTTTCCCGAATTTTCCAATTTTCTGGGCAACTTTTCAAATTTTTCTTTCCCTAAAAACCTTATTCTGACTATTACAAACCTTTTTTTTTCATTAGCCAAATTGGTTCAGCCATTCTCAAGTGATGCACTTACCAACAAACTGCATTTTTACTTATATAGATGAAATGAGAAAACTTTGAAACATTATTGAAATTATCAAATAGTTGTAAAATAAAAATTGTGACTGTTAGTATTAAAATGTACATTGTCAATTGCTAATTGTATGTTCCCAGCTTTCATCTCCGCAAAGTTACAAGTTCGAATCATTTCTATCAGAGATGGATTTAGGCATAGGCAATATAGCCAATTGCCTAGGGACGCAAGATTTTGGGTGCACCTTAATGAAAAAATTATAACATTTGAGAGAAATTTGGTTTTCAATACATGTGTTGCTTTCTGTAATGTTATCTAAAAAATGATTTTCAAGATTTTCTCGATAATCAAGATAATCAGCAAAGATTCCCTATGAATCTAAAACTAAGTTGTGTTTTAGATAGGTTTATTTTAGGTTATTACATAGTTATAATGGTTATAGTTCCTTGTACCTTATGATACTAAAAATGAAAAATAAATAAACAAAGAAATAAAATTAAGGGTGCCAAATTTTTAAATCCACCTCTGATTTCTATGTTCAAAATGTATTCAATAAGAGATTACTTATACATGTTTCTTCTGAGATCTTTGATCCTTCCCTATATTTTGAAAGGTTTTGGGTGTGTTAAAGTAAACATATACAATTGCACATCAGTCCTTGTATGATGGATGTGTTATTTTTTTGTTTAAGTTGCAAGTTCAAATTAAGTTTCTGAATTAGAAAAATTGAAATTGATTGACTATGTCTACTGATAAACTCCATTTAATTAGTGATTGATTAGTGGATATAGAGATTGGTTGGATGATATCTATTCTTAATCCGAATTAAATAGTCTTATCTTAAAAATAGAGATCCATCCAAAATAGCAACTTTTTAAAAAGTGTTTGAGGTCTTTGTAGAAAGGCAATCTTTTTTATCATTTTATCAAATCACAAATAGCACGATTTTTCCATAGCGTATTGATGCACTTTTTATTCAATCTTGTGGACTCCGTATGCTTATTAGTTACTTTTGCTAAGATTCTCCGCTGCTGGTTATAGGCTGGACCGGCTGTTTGTGCTGCTGGAGACTGGGTCTTCGGGGGTTACGCGGCGTGCAGCTGCGCGGCAACTGGGCGAAGTTCAGCGCCTCCATCCCCATGAGTTGCATCATCTGTTGGCGCGCACGGCGGGGCTCCTGCACGCTTCCGCCTGGGAGACGCGAGTCGCCGCCGCGGCCGCCGTCGAAGCCGTGGTGCGCAGCGTGCCCACTTGGGATCCACACTGCCCACCAGACCTTACCCCCGCCCATGGTCAGTGGGACTTAAGTCGTATCTTACATTTTTCAATTTCGAAATTAAAATGCGTTATTAATGATAAATTCCTTAATATGTCTGTGTACATAATTGTCTGCATGTGTTGTTATGTTTTTGCTAGTATTGTGACTTTTTGTACAAAAATCTTTGCAGAAAAGATTCTAGTTTTTAAATGATTAAAATGAGAAATCAATGATCAGAATTGGATTTGTGAACTTACTCTACTCAGAGCTTTTTTGTTGCTTGCTTAACATCTTTGTAACTGAATTATTTATTATGTAATGAATGTTGTATGTTTTTCAAATGTATAAAGTGTTGAGTACAAACTGGTACCAATATGCTCTCATCGAAAAATGTGTGGTCTATTACTCCAATGTCTGTGAAAAGATTGCATGCTGTCTACATTCTCAGATAACCACCAGAATTGTGTGATATAATTTTTTCATGTGGTGCTTGTTTTTTGTAGATTCAAAAGCATTCTCATCCAATTTATCTATGGTGGGACGTATGAATTTTCAAAAATTTGATATGAACATAGTTTTGGCTAATGGATCTCATTTAATGGGTTCAGAAGGAAAGGAGTATGACTTGGAAGAAGATATTTCTGGTAAGTTCAGGTATTAATACTAAATTCGCAAGATATATTTATCAATTCTTTTAATTCACTTCAACTCTTGTTATCAAAAACATCGAAGCGCCAATTACAAGAACCTTGAGCACTATCTCTGTTGTCAGCTCTTGTGAAAAGTGTTGGCAATGTTGGATACAATGTATAGGCTCTCAAGGAATTTCTTTGAAAACTGCTAGGTGTATTTGAACTTTATTTCAGTAAATGTATTTGTCTGCACAGTCCCATTAGTAATTATTGAAAATTGAGTAGTTTTATGTTTGAAAAATGACCCTATCTTCCTCTGTTCGCATTGATGAAGTTGAATTTTCTATCAGATCAAAATGGTTGTAGAATCTTCTAAAAAGCATGACTCAAGATATATGGTACTACAGTCACAAGTACATCCAATATATTATAGTAACTCCTCACCTTTCACTTTTACATTTTTATTCATATCGATCTGCCCTTGCTAATTCCAATGAGCTATTTTGCCTTGAGGACTTTTTTGATTATTAAAGGAGATAGTTCTTACATCATTTATTTCTTATTAATTTATACATTTCTCCTTCATAATATTTGACAAAATGTTTGGTTGTGATGATTTTAGGATTGGATTTACGAGAAAGAATGGCCCGGCAGAGACAATTGTTAAATGCTCGTCTTGGTTTAGATGTTGCCAGTAAAATTGGCATGGACATGACAGATCTCTTTTCTACTGAGGATCTCACAATGCACTGTCCAGACACTGATGTTTGTAAAGTAGAAGAACCATCAAAGGTGAATTGTTTCTGGGTTGATTATTTTAAAACACCTCAGAAAATATAACTATTGTTCTTGATTTGTTCTAATCTTATAGAATTACTTCTAGGTTTCTGAGTTATCTAAAACATGATGCAAGACTAATTGAAATAAGTTAGAATATTCATCGATAACTTCAATTTTTTCATTTATCTTATTTTCAGATTAGGTCTAATGATATGTAGTCTGATGTGAAAGTTATTGTAAATTTCTGGACACTGATGTGAAAGTTATTGTAAATTTTTTTTGTAGAAAACTTATTTATACTTTCTGCAATTCATTTTATGTTCTTTCTTCTTCTTACTTTGTGGAATCTTCCTTTCAAATAATGTTGCAGAGAAGTGCGAGTGAAGTAGTTCAGATGGAAGTTGGTGCTCTGGGTCTCAGCTGTAGAGAAGCTAACAGAGCACGACGCAAAGCACGGCAGGCTGTGCTGAAACAACGTTCAAGAGATGCTGAAGTTAAAGGAGAAGAAGCAGGGAACTTTGACGATACTGAGCGCAAGCGGATGCGCATGGATGAAGAGATGATGCTTTGTCATGAGGGCAGTGTACCTGATGGAACAGGCTCTTGGAGCAGAGAGGTTTGATAAAATTCTTATCTCTGCAAAATGTTAAAGCTCATGTATAGCAATAATTTTTGTAAGTATTGTGTGTTAGTAATTGGATACCTTTTTATGTTTTAGGCAATTGAGTGGCCTTTTGAAGCATTCTGTGATCAACTTTGCCAGGATCTCTTCAGCCCCAGCTGGGAAACTAGGCATGGAGCAGCCACTGCTCTTAGAGAAGTTATCAAAATCCATGGTAGGGGTGCTGGTAGAGTGGCTGGTGTATCTGCTGAGGAAGTAAGTATCGAAATGATTTACATATTATTTATGGTATATTTGTCACCATTTTAGAACTTCTTAATGCAATGTTAGTACGTGTGTCTGCTTTTCCTTGATTTTGTTGGAATACAATACATAATTTGTATTTTAATATCTTGACTATCAAATCAGTTCTAGGTGTGTCTGAAAGGGACAGTGCGTGTGGTTCTCGAGATTCAGAATTATTTTTGTTTTTTATTCATTAGTTGGTTTCTTTTTGGTTTTATATTAAGCTTTCATAACACACCACTTTTATTATTAGTTTTGAATAATCATAGTTATTTCCTTGTAAATATTATTATGTAATGGATGTTTTTTTGTGAAATTTAACTAATGTAAGGATACAAAAATGTTTCAAAGAAATTAATTTTTGTTTGACTGTTTAGAGTGAAGAGTTGCACCAGGCTTGGTTGGAAGATATGGCATTGAGGTTGCTGTGTGTGTTAGCTCTTGATCGTTTTGGTGATTTTGTCTCTGATCAAGTTGTGGCTCCTGTGCGGGAGACTTGTGCACAGGCTCTTGGTAAGTGTCGTTACTAGTAAATTCTGCTTTACATTCTGGAAATGATATAAAGCATCTGTAATTAAATTAGCCTAAATTTTAGTGTATGTTCAAACTTCATAAAGCCTGTACATTTTTAAAATGTACAGGGCTTAAAGACAAAATTATGATACCTGTATTGTGTTGTAAGTTCAATTAAAAATTTGTAGTATGAAAATTGAAGCTGATGGAAAAAAAATAATCGACCAAGTAATCAGGAGGTAACAGTACTTCTTAAACTTGCGTGGCAATGTGTCAACAGTTATAATATTTTATTGCATCAGCTCTCGAAGTATTGGTATCTCAACACTTGTGTTTACTCCATGTGCAAGTGTAGCTCCTTCAGTGTGTTCTATGCTTCAGGGTCTGTTGTACATTTGATGCAGTCCCAAGGAGTACATGGAGTACTGAGGGTGCTCTTGCAACTCCTTCAACGGTCAGAATGGGAGGCCAGACACGGAGGTCTCTTGGGGATAAAGTACCTGCTTGCAGTAAGAACGGTGAGCACCACTAAGACTGACCGCCCCTATTATCTTTAATTCAGTTTTTCATCGTTTTCATTGTAAATAATGTAACAGTAGATTCTAGTGTAAAGTGGTACTTTTTTTCATAGGACTTGGTCTCTAAATTGTTGGTGTCTGCATTGCCTCCTGTTCTGGAGGGTCTTGGTGACAGTGTTGATGATGTTGGGGCAGTAGCAGCAGCTGCCTTAACACCCTTGGCCCCTACACTGGCTGCACAAGTGCCTTCCCTTTTGCAACCCACAGTGGAGAGGTTGTGGATGCTCCTGCAGGAGCAGGATGAGCTGGCAGCTGCTTGCAACTCCTTCATGGGTCTACTTGCTGCTTTGCTCTCGCTTCCTGAGGCTCGCCAGCATCTCAGGTTCGCTTTCATAATAGCATAAATTAATCTCGGGTGAAATTAAAAGGGAACTGAAGTGATGTCAACTTCTTTCACTTCATTAACTCGTGGTTATAAGTTAAGTATTTAAAGTGGACCCCTGATGTAAGAGAACATGTTACCAGAGAATCCTGTTTGTTATGTACATTATTAATGTCCGAAGTACAACTGTATAGAAATATGCACAAATCTCTGGGACTGATCTCATCATTGCTTTTAATTCTGGGAACTACTTGACTGATTGTGAGTTCATGTTCAACTTCATCTCTCAACAAAAATTCTAAGCTTCTAATTATTTTAAACAAAATTAATTCAGTACCAAACAATTACTTTTTGGCATACATATAATTTAAAAATATATTTTTATAGTGTCAAAATGAACTCCGAAGAATTCCAGACAAATGTTCTTGCTCAAAGAATTCTCGGCGGAAGTCAAAAAATCCCGAAATTGGAGAAAACCTGCTAGTCAGTATTAGAGATTCTATCTTAGTGAGAAACTTAATTTATGTCGGGTTTAATAACTTGCAGGTAATGTTCATATTTTCCCCTTCTCCTTTCAAACCACTCTGTCATTGTTTATTACTCAATGTTTTAATGTTGGAGTCTAAATTTCTATTTGCATTTTCAAACCAAAAGGATTTTCTTTAAAATTTGGATTCAAATTAAGTAACAGTTTATCTGTATTGGTGGCACTAGGATTTAATTTTTACTTGACATATGTGAACTATTTGTTTGCTTGCTCTATTGCTTGTTGTTCCACAAAAAAAGGATGAACTGTTGTGAAATATAAACTGACATTGAACTTTTGTGGAGAGGGAATTTGTTTTGTTGGCCCATGATTTTTGTCTTCTCCGATTTGTCTCTGAGTTAGCTTTTGTTGTTTCTTTTTCAGACCCCAACCATTGAGTAATGTTGTTCCACGTTTATGGCCTTTTCTGTCTCATGCCACTTCCTCGGTGCGGAGAGCGACATTGCAAACACTGCACACCCTGACACAAGGTGAACTGGGTGTATCAGGTTCTGCTAACAGCAACCAGTGGGTGCACCCTCTCCTCCAGGAAGCTCTGAGGCACATCTTCCAAAGAGCTCTTGTTGAACCTAATCCTGACATTCAGGAGTTAGCAGAAAAGGTAAGTTCATGATTCCTTTAAATTCTAATTGTCTTTAATCTAGAGATAGCAGATTTCATAGAGCAGGTCTGTTCTGTTGTTCCATTCTTTCATTTATTTTGCCAATGCAGTATGTGACTGCTTCTTCAATCTCCAACTGCTGGGAAAATTTTCAGAAACCTTACATTACAATTATGGTATTATGAATGCTGATGGAAATTACTGAAAATGAATCGTATGTTTTTATAAATGTTTGTAATTGGTTTGAATATAAATAGTGTAAATGATTGCAGAGCACTAACTACAGCCATTTTAGAAGTGCTGTTATGTGCTTCAAAAGGGAGCAAATTGTGGGAAGTTATTAAATAATTAATTCATGGTGTAAAATACTTCATTAATGTAGGTTACTTTAAGTTGTCCAGAAAGAAATGTGTAAATGTGTCCAGAAAAAAAATGTGTAAATGATGGGAACATAAAAGCGGAATTCTCCTATAGGTATTAACTTAAAATTGTGGACTGCTTCAGTTAATATTTTACTCAAATATTCAATTGTGTAGTATGGTAGGTTTTGAATATACTTAGCTTTTCTTTTTAAAAAAATTTAAAACTACTCTGTAAGAATTTGTGTATATGTATGATTCATTTGTGTAAACCATTTTCTTCAGGTTTGGGGAAACCTAGTCCGAAATAGCAACTTACAGGAACTCCTGTTGGCTGCTTGTCCATACATGAGCACTTGGCTGTGTTTAACAATGCAACCTGCTAGAATAGCAATAGATCCTGCTCTTCTGATACAATGTAAAACATCATTTAGGGTAAGATATTGCTTCAGGTGTATTTAGTTTCCTGAAAAACATAAAAAATGCTGTTTCATTAATTTTAGTTATAATAGTGTAACTCATTACTAGACCCATGATACATCAGAATTGCCATGAATAGTTGGGAAATAACATGAACTATTTAAAAACTAATTATTGGTAAAGTTCTTGTAGCAGTTGTCAAAATATATTTTGTAAAGACCTAGGACAATTTTAATTAGCTGTGAACTTAAGACTTCTATATCTCAAAACAAGTTTATGTTGTTTGATATAGTGATTTGTAACACAGTCCAACTATTACAAGGATGTTAACTTTCTGAGATGTACATTTCACCTTTTGTGATTCAAAAACCGTCTGCCTAGTCAAAATGTATTAAAATACTGTCCTAAACATGTTATAGTAAAAAATAAAATATAAATATGTGTTATGAAACTATAACAAATTTCATCATAGTTGCTACTTTGTAAGTTCCATAAACATCTTTACATTATTGTATTGTTGGATTTGCAAATGGGAAATGTTGCGTGCTATTAAAGCTTATCTACATGGAGAGATAGGAGTTAGGAGTTGGGTGGTAGGTCATTGTTAGTAGGTGGGCCGGTTAGCTGGGTTTACCAACAACTTGGCCCACGTGGAGGGGTTAGTAGAAGTGGTTAGTAGTTAGTTATTGATACTAGGAGGAGCTGGATAGAGGAAGGAAAGTTGACTTTTCAGTAGTCACAGCTAAATGAACTGGGACATTAATGTGAAAAGCTACAAATTTTCTGGCCCAATCGGGAATCGACCCCAGGATGACTTTGTGAGAAGTGACAACACTACCACCTGCGTCACTGGTGGGGCTTTTACGTTTTTACATTATATCTGTGCAACTTATTGCTTTCTATATTGACTATTTAATTGATTAAGTATATATAATTATGATGTAGACTAATTAATTGATAGGGTTGCAGTTTAGTAATAATGGCGAATTGTTTTGTTGAGATTTTTGTTCAGATTGGGGAACGATTAGCAATAATTTGAAACCTGTGTTTCATTTTGTATGTCTGGGTTTCTGTGTAGGAGCGCAGCCTTGAGAAGGGAATTCGCAAGGGGCGAACTGCCAATAGTCAACAACTTCAAGAGACCAATAGTTCATCTGTTGGTTGTAACGCTGCAAATTTGCAACCTCCCAAATGTGAACTCAAGTATTATGTAGGAGGCAATGAGACTACACCTATGGCTCAGAGGGAAAAGAATGTGGTGAGGGCCAGATGCATGGCCAGTCGAATGTTAGGTAAGGCTGTGTGGATTCTTAACCAAACTCAGCATCTAAATTTATTATAAAATTAGTTCAATTACAATTTTATTTTGTGTTTTGAATTGCATGTAAGTTCAGATTGACTTGTAAGTTCTTACATGACCATACCTATTTCTGGTGATGTTACAAAAAGTTGAAGTACGAGTAATGCAGTGTTTTCTCAAGAATTCTTCATGATATCTTTCTTGAGGGCAAGCAGGTAGAGAAATTGGACAATAATTCAAAAAAAGAAATTGTCTTAAAACATATGTTTATCTTTCATCAGGTTGTAAGTTTATTATGTATATTGTCAGATTTTATCTAAATTTTATATACCTTCTACAGAAAAGATGTCTATTTTAGTTAGTTTAAGAAGTAAATGAGATAAAATAAATAATTCATATAGCTCATGTTTGCATTTTGCAGAAAACAATTAACAAATGTTTTTGGAATTTTATACAGTTTATGTTTGCAAAGAAGTATTCTTTGATATTACAATACAGAGTTGAATATGCATACGACACAGAACTGTATATTCGGTAATCAAAAGTGTGGTATTTTTTACCCAGTGGTGACGTATTGTGTTTGCATTTGGGGTGCGCTCTCTGCCAAGTTAATTGTGCTCTAGTGTCTTTAAATATGATTGAAATGAGCACTGGAATGCTTTGCAACCATCGTAATTCATTATAACTGTATGGAGTTAAGTTCAACTGGTTAGAAACCTATTTCCCACTTATAAGAGTTCCCAGTTTTAAGAGACAAATTTCCATCCCCCTGGTGTCTCTTTTGAATGGGTTTCATTGTACGTCTTCCCTAATATTTACTCTTAATGAATCCTTTACTTTATGTAACAAATAGTAAAGAAGTGTTAATAGTGAAGAAGAAAACATAATTTATTTTCACTGTGTGAAATTCTTTAAGGTAGCGCTCTCATCCCCTAAGCAGAATGCACAAATAGTCTTCACTGGTAGCAAAAATGTCACGTAATTGCATGGTGTATAATTTAATTATCGTCCTAAGCAAATTTCATACATATTTCACTGTAAAATTTGATATCCTTAACATAGTTCTTATGGGAAAATTGATGAATCTTACCTGAAGTATGCACGGGTAAGTTGGTTTCAGCATTTCCTACTGGGAAAATATACTGTAAAGGAATGTCCAAGGATTAAAACAGTTTTTCAAAGAATAGGAAGCCAACTATAATCTTGAAATAATCGTTGCTGAAAATTGAAAGTTAAAGGTTTCTTGTAATTTGCAATGCATGCAGATTACTTTGTTTTATCTACACGAGAACAGTTGTATTTCTAATTTTGTGAATAATAATAACATTTATCAATATTTTGCAAATTACAAGAGACCTTTAACTTAATTTACAGTATTTTGCAAATTATTGTTTTAAGTTTCTCTTTGCTGTATGTGAAGGAAATGTTCCTCAAATAATGTACCTCAAGATAATTTAATTTTAATTTTTGTGAACAAAAAAATTGTTTTAAATTTTATTATGGTTGAAGACTGTACTGAGGATTTCTTTGGAACTAATTTTTCATATCTTTTGTATTGACACATATCAATTTGTGTGTTGCAGGTCTGCTATCATGCTATATTGTGCTCCCTGCTCCGGGAATTGTATATACTTCTGATATGGAAAGTCCCATTGATTGCTATGTTAAAGTGCTCCTTGTTTATCTGAACTCCAAATCTGCCCTTCAGCGCATGGTGGCAGGGCTAGTGGTTGGGGAGTGGGCAAGGCTGGAGGGTGAGAACCATCATGGCTCTCCTACTCTGACTACTCGCCTCCATAACTGCCTCTCCGAGTGTGTCTACTTTGATGAGATAGCCCTCTCATTCACTCGACTGCTGCAGGAAACAAAGGATTTTGTTGCAATGTTGAAACATTACAAGCTTCCGCTAGACTCAGAACAGTATGGACCGGTATGTTTCTTGAAAAGTTCAGTTATATAAGATCACATTTTGTTATCTTTTTTAGCTACATCATGTAATGCACTTGAAATTGGTTATATTGAAATATTCTAAATAATATAAAAGAATTTCAGAAAACAAAGGAAGAAGAAAATGAGTTCAAGTTTTTTCCCATGATTAATTAAACAATGTTTCCTCTGCTAAAATCTTTGACAAATCTAAACCTCAATTGATCTAAAACTTCAAAGTACAGTATATAATTTAAGGAACATTTAAGTTATCATTGACTGAACTATTCTTGAAGTAATGTTTCTTTGCTTAGAGAAAATTTAACTTGAGAAAAAAAACATGAACAGAAATGCACTATGTTTATTAGTTTCTTGTATATTAGTTGCAGTAAGTTACTTTATTGTACTAAATGTGGTCATATGTAGTCTGTAACAGCTCTTTTGACAATAAATTATTTATTTATTTATTTATTTATTGTTAGTCGAACTGGCATGATATTGGTACAGAGCTTGTACTCAGTGTAGCCAATGCTTTTACTTCACCATCGTCCATAAAAGTAATGATATTTGAACCTCACGTTATGTTGGCAGGACATTCAATTTTCTGAAAATTTGAATCCGTTACCAACCTCTGACACCCATTCAATTTGCATGCTCTTGTGGCACTATTCTGTTCTTTCTCCGTCGAGCATGTGGAACAACTATTATCTTGTGTCTTAGTTTGTTGTGTTATCAACTTGTATTTCTTTACAGAAAATAGTCGCTTTTGTGACTGCTATAAATTTGTATTTGGATATAACTTGAATTTGTAGTAGTGGCAATTTGTGTTAGGCAGCAATATTGTGTAATTTCTGGCAAAGTTACGTGACTTCCTGAGTATAGTCTACTTAGATTGGTGTGATTTGACAAAGATAATGATCAAACAAAATGCTATTAAGGTTTTTGAGTGATTTAAGTTGATAATTTTGTTTTAATTGTATACGTAACACATTTTTCTTGTTGATTCATTAGTTTTAGTATATCTGGATATGTTCCCTAAATTTTCTTATCAGCCATTTTTTTAAATACCTGTGTTGTATCCAAAATCTAGACAACTACTCTTGTGAACTTTTAATTCTTATATCATTTTAATTTTACTACACATTGCTGTACTAATTTGCTATTAATATTTTAGGTCATGACCTTAGATCAGATCCAGCAATTAAGTGGTCCTGTTGCTCAAAATTTGTTAGCTGCCCACAAGTTGAAACCCAAGGTACATGACAGTCTGGAGGAACGGAGACGAGCCATACAGGCTCAAGCTGCACAGACGAGCACTGATCAGACACTTCTCAATGTTTCGTAAGTTATTTAATCCCATTAAAGGTGTTTTGAAATACTTTGTAGCTTTCATCTTATTGTACTATGCTGAGACTTGTTCACTAGTTATTTTGACAAAAGTTTTCAAAAGTTAGGTTTCTGTATTATCTTTTGAATCTAAAATATTAATTTTAATCAAATGTCTTTAAAAAATAATAGTATTTGTGACTGTTGGTATTTAATGTTGAAAACAAAAAGGTTTTCCCCTTAATCATGTGTATTTTAATTTTTTTCTTAAATATGGCATCGCGTGACTTAGGTATATTTGTTTTCAACATTAGGTATTTACAAATTTGGTTGTTTTCTTATAGACCTACTCTTGCATAAGACCAAGATATTCATTGTGAGACCAGCTTATGTTTGTGTCACCGAAAGAACTAGGAAATATTAATTTACAGAATGTTAGTTATGTCTTCACTTCAATATTGATTTTAAGGAATTGCATCTCTATCTACACTTGACTTCTTCATGCAATTCAGGTTTCGTATAAGAAAATATTAGGAAACATTTCTTGTGCATTTGATGTTACGTTTCTTTCTCTTTTGCTCATTTCTCTGTAGTTCCACATATTTTTCTTTATTATTAGTTATTAAAATACATTCAAATCAATGTCTCTGGTTTTGGGAGTAGAAATGACTTCAATTTTTTATTCTTTTTTTCTAATTTCCATGTAAAATGTCTTCTCTTCACCAGAACTCAGGCAGCCCTGGCAGGAGCCGTAGCAATGCTGCAATGCCTTCCAGATAAATTGAATCCTGTTGTAAAACCCTTAATGGAGTCTATTAAGAGAGAAGAAACTGAGCCATTGCAGGTATCGCAAGTGTTTCATATTTTCATGTATTTATGAATTTAAAACTTTCTTAAATAGGGTATATGTGTGAAAAATTAGTCTCAGAAGTGTTGATCATAAGTCTCCATTCATTGATTACCAGTTATGTTGAATAAGACCTCAAGTAAGTAGGTTTAACTATTTGAATCATGTTTTATTGCCACCATTGGTGGTGGTCAAGTGGTAGTATCTTCAGTTACTGGTGAGTGGTAGTGTATAGATTCAAACACTGTTCGGTATAACTAGGCAGTTACTATTAAACTATATTTAATGTTACCCCTAACTAAAAACTAATCTGAAATATGTAATTATTGAAGGTAAAACTTGACTTTTTTTTTTGTTTTCAACATAAAACATGAAAAATCTTTTGAAGTTAGTAATGCTTTGACTTCTACAATTTCTAGTAAATTTACACTTTTTCTGTTTTCCATGTATGTGTAATGATTTCAGGCTCTATCTGCTAGTCATTTAGCGTACCTGGTAAATTTGTGTGTGGAAAGGAATCCGTGTCCAAATGCAAAGATTATTACAAATCTCTGCACATTCCTGCGCTCTGATGCCGAGTTCTCTCCCAAAATTCAGGTGTGCTTCCTTCAATTTTTCGTTTTGTTAAGTATTTATTATATTATTTGACGTTTCAATTTTTGCTAGTTTTTTCAAACTGGAAACTGCAACTGGAAACATGTTATGATATAGCCAATGCATGTAATTTATCATTCATCAATCATTAACCAAGGCAGTTTAACCTATCATGACTACTGTTCTTAATTTTTAGTTGTAATAAATTTATTATTAACTATGACATTTAATGTTAATGCTTCTATAGTCTGATGTTTTTAGCATACTGATAGAAAGTACATGTATTGGTTGCAATCTCCCCCCAGGGGACTTACATCTAGTAAGTACGTGTTTGGCAAACACGGGGCCCCGAGAAGAGTCTGGCATTACTTCCACTGACTTGTTGTAGGCTCCTTCCTTTCTCTTTCCTGACATCCGTTGGTCACCTCTTGTTCTTTTTGATCCCGACGCAATTAGGGCTAGGGTATCTTTCATTTTCCTCTTGATATATTGTCATTCAGGAGGGTTTTTAGTGGGTATGGTTGAGTCATTCAGCGAGTCCCACTTGCAGGGAGAGTCATGATGGCTCTCCTTAGTGTGTAACTGCATTTTCCCTA
>NNCF01127271.1:346490-370137 GCA_002313205.1 Laupala kohalensis
AAAAAAAAAAAGAAGCAACCTTCATGCTATTGTAACCCCTGATAGGAAACCTGCGAGAGAAGTAACTTAAGCTTCCAATTAGCACTAGTCCACTACGTAAACTGAATGGAATAATTTGTAGTTGACACAAATACATTATTTAGTGCAATAGTCATGCTCTATATTATACATTCTACCAAACAGAAACATTTTCTTTAACATCTGTTGATAAGTTCCTTAAAAAATATGAACATTTTGTCACCCCAAAAAAACCTGCTTTTTAGCACCATCTAGTGGAGACTCCACAAACTCCATCCACAATCTATACAAAATTCACAACTATGAAATCATTCAATAAAATCAGTTCTATAAGTTACACTGACTTTTTTCTTTTGCGTCATTACAATAATAATCACACGTCTGTTCTTTTGACAATAAAAAAAGGTCATCTTTACTACTTTGTTTTACAAAGAGCCTTTTTGCATTGGACATCTAGTTGTCTTTTGGGAAATGAGGTATTTAATACACTAATAAATGAACGAAAATTGAATTTCGTTAACCCAGTTCACTGAATCCCCAATGACATAAATAAAAAACCCAGCCTCAAGGATTTAAAAGCTTTCTATATGTTCTACTGATTTGTAGATTGTTTGTAACATTCCTTTCATTCATATTGACCCACTAAACTTATCAAATTTTTCCAATAAAAAAAATTCTCTTTGGGTATTTTTGAAAACGTCTGTCAAGAAATAGTTTTACAAAGTTAGCCTTTTTTGAATGCTATACATATTGCCACCTATTAAGAAAGGGACTAATAATGTATTTCAAAAAATATCCAGTTCCCGAAACATTTAGCATTCATTTGAGGATTAAGTATTGTTTTGTTATAGACTTATAATATTGGGTATTTTATCACTTCAATAATACAACAAAGTTAATGTGGTGAACTATGCATTTCTCATAATAAAATATGTGAATGCAAAGATTTCCAAATTAGAAATATGGTACCTACCAATATGTTGTTAAGTTCTTTAGTATAGAAACTGTTCTTCAAAGAAATAACTTGATACACCGAAGGCCTTAGAAAGGAGGGTATAGGAGGTATGGGGAATGCAGGGTGGTGAGCGACCAGGAAAATCGGGGTAACCAGAAAAAGTCAGATAATTTTCTGTTTCTGTTGAAGTAAGGGAATTTGCTCACTGCCCAGGGAAAAAATTCAATAACAACAATCGTTTTATTAAAAAATACTCTACAAATTCTTTTCTTTGATTAGATTTAAGGTGATTTACTCAACCCAATAATCCTTCTGTGAGTTTTTTCATTGAAAGACTGGCTGACTAATAGTGACCAGGAACTAACTTCTTGTAAGCGTCGTTGCAACGAAGCAACAGCGAGACGGTTCCCAGTATTGCTAGTTTGAAGTTTGAGTGGTAAGTGTTTCGTTACAACACTTCACAGTTTGAACAAAACAGTTACTGTTCAGTTTTAACAAAACAGCTCTAGGCAGTTCCAGTTTACTCACTTCTAGATGTGATAGAACATGATAGAACTAGTAGTACCGTTGATACTACTTGCAAGTAAGGTTGCCACCTGTCCAGGTTTTCCTGGTTTTGTTCTAGTTTCAAGGATGTCCAGGGAGCATGGGGGTGGGTTTTCTTCTCCATTCGTTTTTTTTTTTTTAAACAAGCTGTGTGATGAAGATTATCTGTAGTGATCATTAGAAATTTGCACATGCCATTGAGTACACAATGCATATTATTATGCGAGTTAAAATTACTCCATTATGGAGCAATTGTAATTTTAAGAGGATTATTTTTTTAACTAGGGGTATCTTGTGTATACAAGATAACATAGCTCTAACTGCAGTCTTAACACTTCAGTTCTTTGTTGTTGATTTTTTCTGTGAATAATCAAATTAGAATTTCAGTTCTTGAATTGATTATTGATTTTCATTTTCTTCCAATACAGAGACATATCTATTGAATCCTGTTTAAAAACCACAGTTTCTTACTGTGAAAGCACAGCTTTATTTATTATTCTTAATGGAACTTTATAACAAGTTAAACTTAATGTATTATTACAAAGGATAGAAATCAGTTTTCATAGTAATATCCGGGTTTTAGCTTCAAAATTCGGGACTTTCAATCTCCTTGTCCTAGATTTGAGATTTTTTTGATGGCAACCCTTTTTGCGAGGGCTATTAAAGCATGGAACAGTGGTCAGTGACTCCAATCCTACCTCTTATTTTCGTCTTGTAGCACATGTTATATTTCACTGATCACAAATTTAATGATTGTATCATAACTTAGATGACAATGACTTTCTGGAAGAATGTTGTACATGTATTCTTGTACTCAGCATAGTAATATTTGAGGTATTGTCATATGTCTGCTTCGTGGGGTTAAGCTTGTGTAGCTTCACCCATTCCACCTACAACCACCGATTTATTCTCAAACTGCTTTAACGTTGTTTCAATGGTGGCAATAGGCTATTTAAATCAGTTTAATACCAAACTGTTTTGTTTATACCAAAATTTGTCAGTCTAATGCCAAACTTTGTTTTGTTTAGATTTTTGAAAAGTGGTTTTTAATTTTTTTTAATAACTAGGTTTTACTACTGAAGAATGATTTATGAATGATTGATAATTTCCTTTTATGAAATTACATTATTTTTATAAGATTTCACCAGTTAGAACGTTTGTTTCTCAATTGTTAAAGAAATTTTTGCACGCATATTCATGTTATGCAATAATAGTCAGGGAAAATTAATCCTTTGGTCAGAGAAAGTCAGGGAATTTTGAGATCAAGTCACTAGCCACCCTAGGGTGGTAGCTCTCTATCAAGCAAAGCCAATCAAATGTTTACACATGGTACTATGTGAAATATCATAAGATCATAACTTGCTCTAGCAAGCATTAAAATCCTACATTTGTGTTAAGGCAATTGATGTTTTCCAGCAATTTATCCCATTTTTTTTTGTCTCTTCATTATCCATGTGTAGCTTGTCATTAAGCAGTTAGCTCAGTTACATTAACTGAAACAATAAGGTAAATAAACAAACTTTCTAAATCACAATGCATGTTGTGGTGCTGTTCATGGTTATTACATCAAGTGTTTTAAGTACTGCATGTAGTTTGAGCTTTGATATAACCTTAAGCGTGTTATAAAATGGATTAAAGTTTTGATCTGTTCTTGTATTATCATCTATAAACAATATGTAGATCTGAAAGACTCAAATTTAAATAGATCAGTTTTGACGAACATAAATAAATATTTATAATAATTCATCATCCCCACACTCCACTTACTTTTTTTAAGCATGAACTAGTTTTGGAAGCTGTTGCTTCCATCTGCTGATTGCTGGTCAAACAGTCCTCTGGTGGCAGGTGGGTGGATGAATTTTGGAACCAAATTACTTTCAAAAGGATTTTTGAAATTTAACAATCTTTTCTTGAATAGCTGAATGAACAGTTGTTCCCAAACCAACAGTTTAAAATGCCCCCAACATTCTCCAACAATCATACATTCTCATCAATTTTGTGTTTTTCGTCCCGAAAATATACCACTACTGCTGACTTTTCAATTTGTCCAAATTTGGTGTGCCAAAAATGTTTCTTTCTTCTGATATCTAAATTCCTTTTCATCATCGTTTGGCCAATATAAACTTTATCACGATCTTTGAAATTGTAATTTTGTAATTTCCTGATCTATATTAATAATAAATTTATTGTCAAAATAGCAATACAAACTGCGTATGACCATGTGGAGGACAATAAACTAATTTAATCTGTTAAGGGGAGGTACTTTAACCTTATAATAGCTTTAATTAGGGACTTAATGCTAAATTTATTTTGTGGAGCTAAAGTGATATTTACTTTGAAATTTGTTTGGAACTTCTAATGCAAGCAATAAGTAAATTTGATGAACAAGTTGTCAGTGCACGTCCCTTTGCCAATGCTTCTATCTAATGATCCAATAATGCATAGGAGACATGATGTATTTAGAGTATGTGGCTGACTATTTGTAAAATATTTTAGTGTGTGCACTGTTAGTCTTTTGAACTTTACTGAGAAAATATAACAAACTTGTAATGGAGAAATAGCTTCTTTTGCCAATTCATTACTTTTCTCAACTCAACTATAATATGCACAGCTTGGTTTTAGTGTGTAAAAAAATAAATAAAATAAGAATATTATTTCTTTAAATAGCTCATTAATTCTTTGGCATGTTGCAGAATGGAAATGGAGAGGGTGTAAGCAGTGACAGTGGAGTGGAGAGTACTAGTGGAGAGGGCAGTCGTACCAACACTCCTATTTCCTTCAGCAACAACTATTCTGGTATTCTTACTCTTGCTAATCAGCAATTGGTGAGTCACTAGCTTTTTTTATGTTTGGAAGGTAACTTATAATTTTTTATCAAAGTAATAAATTTATTTCAATAAACTATTAATTTTGTACATAGTCTGCTGAAAGGGCTGCCTTCCGCCGGTCCAATTCTACTGGAGGTAGAGGCCCTGGTCGACCACCTGTCACAGACATACCCCTGGAAGAACTCTTTGCTGCAGAAGATTCTGTAAGTGGATTTATTCTTCTTGCTCAAAATAGCTCAATATTGTTATGCTGATTGTCATAGAGATTTTACTGGTAGAAGCATTAAACTTGCATCTTTTCTTTTAAATTGTTTTTATTGAAGCAGATGTTTGTAAGTGATTTGTTAATTGTTGTTGTAGACAACAAAGCAAAATCGCACACAGAGAAGAGGTGCTTCTTTTGCATTAACTGCTATTACTTCATTCTTTGGGAAGGACTTGTCTACCAAACTTCCCAAGTTGTGGGAAAACATGTTCGGTCATCTTATGTCTACTGTAGATCCTTCAAATTTTGGTGTGTATTGACTGTCACATTTGTTTTTTCTTCATGTACTGTTTATGCCCTGACATGGGTTGACTCGTAATAACACAAGTATTTTTTTACCTTGAGTAAGAAATGTGTATATATTGGTTAAAATTTATTTAAATTTTAGTTAAAATACTTTTTGCTTTTTTTATATAACTTATTTATTGGGCTTATCTCATTTGAAATGCAGACTCAACAGCACTCTTAAACAATGATAGTGCTGCTGAGGAATTGGTGAGCAACCTACTAGTACTAGAAATGACATGCCCAGCTCTACACAAGGATCTTTTGCCCCAGGTGAGTCCATGTTCTAAGGAAGCTAATAGGAAAATATCTGTGATTCACTTGTCAACTTTGGCAATGTCCTGAAAGTTTGATCATGTCAGACAGAAACTTTTTAAAGAATTAATTTATTTGATGCAGGTTCTGAAATGTTTGCCACAACTTTGCGTGCTCTTGAGCAATCCATATCGTGCAGTGCGCCACATGGCTGCTCGATGCCTTGGAGCATTGGCTGCTCTTGCCCCTGGGCGAGTGATGGGTGCAGTTGTTGAACAGGTGCTGCCACTGCTGGGTGCTTCACATGCTGACACCCAACGTCAGGGTGCTGTGGAGGCCATAGCTTGTGTTGTAGACAAATTGCAGCTGAATGTTGTTCCCTACATTGTACTACTGATTGTTCCACTACTCGGTGAGTATATTCCCCATTTTACTTCGGTAAATAGCTTATGGTCATTTTTAAGTCGTATTACTTCTCAGAATTGTGAACAACATTACTCATTTTTTCAGGATTGGTGTGTACTTCTCTATGAATTATTTCAGATTCCTTAACAATATGAATGCATATTAGATACTTTGTCCTTTAAAGTGTTTAATTATTTGTAAGATGTTTTTATGTTGCACTTGGGGGGNCCAACCTGTGGGCATCTTTGGATATTGATCTATAGTAGTAACTGTGGTATTGTGTTCTTAAGGAGAGATGTATGCAAAAATTACCAAAGATTAAGCTTCAAGTTTATTTCATTATAAAATATATTTGAGATCTTGTGAGTATTCTCCAAAATGTGTCTTTTTTTTAGACATCGGGAAATGCGTTTACAGATCTAGTCCAGCACGAGACCATGAAGCTATTTTTGTATCTGATTTTCTAATGTGCAGACAGTTGTGTAGAAGGCATATTTTCTCTTCTTATTGTGTATGCATGTTTCTTGTAAATTTCTAGAATGTGTTACAATTGAGTTTAGCATTGTGGTTCATGTTGAGGATAAAATAATTGGCCTTGTTTGCAACCTGTATTTTTAGTGGAACTATTTTGAAACCTAACAAGTGTGAACTTAATTTTGATTTCAACTTTGTAAAGGATACCCAAGGATGAGACACCAAAAAGTGCCCCTGAACCGAATTACTTTGCTTCTTCATTTCTACATAGATACTCATAAAAAATTACCATTTATTATATTTCAACCCCCCACATGTTATATAGCATTTTGTACTCTTAAAAATAGGGTTTTCTTTTAGGTTTTTATTTTTCTCTCTTTATTTTGAGCCAAAATTAGCTACTAAACTAGAATTGTTTTATGGTAAATATTTTTTTATGGTGTTAAGTAGAAAACTCTTTATTGAAGTTTCCTTGTAAAGTGTGCATGTTAAGAAGACCTTCTAATGAATGAGTATGTAATCCTTGGTTGTGTTAGGTCGCATGAGTGACCAGAATCAACCCGTCCGGCTGCTGGCCACACATTGCTTTGCCACTCTCATCCAGCTGATGCCATTGGATGGAGGTCTGCCAGAGCCTCCAGATCTCCCACCAGAGCTTTTGGTTCAAAAGGCCAAGGAAAGTGCATTCCTTGAGCAGTTGTTCAACCCTAAATGCATTGAAGACTACATGGTTCCTGTGCCTATTAAGGCAGAACTTAGGGCATATCAGCAGGTTAGGTTCATTCTTTCATGTGTAATTCTTGGATCAAACTATGAACACAAGTGACGGCAATGATTTGTAATGTGTGTTTTTTTTTTACATTTTGAAAAAGTGAGGTGAAGAATGTTTTTTCTTTTTTCTAAAACAGTACATTAAGCCTCAATGCCTGACCTTTCTCATGCTTAAGGTGAATTTCTTGTTATTAAAAGGTTACCAACTTATTTACTTTTCAAAACAAACAATTCAAAACTTTCTTGAATGATTCCTTCCAAAATTAGGTTTTTGTTTTTTGTTATTGATTTACAATACTTTTCTTGAATATTTTTATTCAATTATTAAAGTATATGCATGTTGCAGGCTGGTGTCAATTGGTTGGCTTTCTTAAACAAATATAAGCTGCATGGCATTCTCTGTGATGACATGGGTCTTGGGAAGACTCTGCAGTCAATTTGTATCCTTGCTGGAGATCACTTCTATAGAAGTCAGAAGTATAAAGTGAGTTTTATTTCTTTCTACATAGTGGAAACACACAAATACATTTTTGTACTTAAGTAACCAATGTCGAGCATTGTCGAGTGTTTTCTACTTCAGTTAAAATTAAAGATCTGAAGAGATGGAATATTTTTTTATTGATTTTTATTAAAAATTGGAGCTGCGACTAGTTTGAGTGTTTATTTGGTTCCCTATAACACCACTGTCAAATTTATTCTGCATATAAGTTTTATTTCTTATGAAGTGAATGTAATTAGTGTCGATGAAAACTCATTAAAATATTACAGTGAGTAAAGAATTATGATTCCAAAATATATTACCAAGTTATGGGTTTTAGTTCATTTGTTAGATACATTTTTGTGAATTTAGAACTTAATGATTTAATGCCTCACAGTGAGAAAAATGTGTTAGTTAATCGAATAAAGTTTTTACTGAGATTTTATTTTTGTCCAACTTTGTTCAGATCTGTTAGTAAAAGTAACTTATCCATTGGTCTCAATCTTCTGAATGATATTTTGCTTTAAAACTTATGTTTTTTTATATTTTTATTGTATAATATTTTTTGCTTTGAAATTTCAATTCCAGAGTACAAAAAGCCCAGATTGTGCACCCCTGCCCTCGTTAGTAGTGTGCCCACCTACCTTGACTGGACACTGGGTGTACGAAGTGCTGAAATTCTTGCCCAAACAGTTTCTTAACCCACTGCAGTATGTGGGACCTCCTCTTGAACGAGAGAAGCTGCGATCTAGAGTAAAAAGTCATAACCTCATCATTGCCTCTTATGATATTGTTCGCAAAGACATAGACTTCTTTAGTTCCATTAAGTGGAATTATTGCATTCTTGATGAAGGACACATTATCAAAAATGGAAAAACAAAGGTGAGATGAAGTATTTTGTGATTAAGTTAAGAAGAGTGCTGCATATTTTCTTTGATTACTCTTGTGTTGCCAACATTGATTTCTAAGTGGGTAAAAATGTGTTCTTCTATCTATTGAATGATAAATGAAAGCTTTTAAGTTTTATTATTAAGGGTTATATTTTATTTTCAACGGTGAATAGTAATTCCTTCAATTGAATCCTACTACAGTGTAAAGTTTTTGGGAGTTTTCAAAAAAAGTGAGTCTAATCAACAACAGAAAATGGAAGGTTTACTGTTCTGAAAAAATATATGTTTTGGAGAGGTTAAAATAATTGAACTATATTGTATAATCCAAAATTAACAAGTAGTATGTATTAATGGATTCTTACAAAGTAAAATGTAATTGAATAGACTGTTCTCTTGACCTTAATGATGCTGATGGATATTGTATTGTTTCAGTCCTCAAAAGCCATTAAACAACTTGTGGCTAACCATCGGCTGATTCTCTCAGGCACTCCTATTCAAAATAATGTGTTGGAATTGTGGTCTCTGTTTGATTTTCTTATGCCTGGCTTTTTGGGAACGGAACGGCAATTCACTGCAAAATATAGTAGGCCTATTCTTGCCAGCAGAGACCCTAAGAGCTCTCCCAAAGAGCAGGAAGCAGGCAAGTTCCATTGATTTGGATTTCAGAAAAAACAAAACTTATTTTATTGTTGTGATAGTTCACTGGAACGAAAGGGATATGTACTACTATTCATTTTGTGCAATGGTGGTAGTTTCTTATTGTCTTCAATGTTGTGGAATCACCATGATTAAAATTGAAAGTTTAATATTTTAAAACTTTTGCATTTTAAAACTTGCATGTTAAAAGGGACACATTCTGCAGAATTTAACAATTGGATTATGAACACCATCAGATTTAATGTCTGAATATTATATGGTGCTATAAGAAGACTAATTTTTGTATTGATTCATTAGAAAATTATTTGAGCCATTAAAAGTTGTGGTTTAAAAGCTGTTTGTCAAATGTGATAGAGAAAACGCACAAGAAAAAGACTTTCATTTTATTTTTCACAAATTNAGTTGTGGTTTAAAAGCTGTTTGTCAAATGTGATAGAGAAAACGCACAAGAAAAAGACTTTCATTTTATTTTTCACAAATTAAAATAAAGCAAAAGTATTTCTATTGATTTGTCTTACCAGGAGCTCTTGCTATGGAAGCCTTGCATAGACAAGTTCTGCCATTCCTCTTGAGGCGAATGAAGGAAGATGTATTGGAAGATCTTCCTCCTAAGATAACACAGGTAAATTTTTTCGGTATAATGCTTCTTTTGAGAGTCTTTAACCTACAGGCCAATCCATACCCTTGTTTTCTATTGTCAGTATCCTTCTAATCACTGTAGGAGAAGTTAGGTGGTAACTGTGGGAAATGACCTTTGCCGTTGATGAGCCCTAAAACCCCACACTCGCAAAAAAAAAAAAAAAAAAAAAAAAAAAAAAAAAAAAAACTTGCTCAGTATTTGTTTTTCGCGACACTTGAAATCTATCGAAGTGACGAAACATTNATCTTGTACTGATGTGGTGACAGAAAGCCACAGCATTTTTTTTCTTCTGGAGCTTGTATCTTGTAAACTATGAGAGAAGAAGAAGCACATTTGACTCAGCATTAAATTTCTTAATAAAAATATTCTCTCTAAAAGTGGAATAGTCACTTGTATCCAGTGAATTTCCACTCAGATGGTGACTGAAAATTAAAACTTTAGTCATGAGTGAAATTTTTCTCACCTATTGAATTGTGAACTTTTGCTCTGAGAAACTAGTGGTTTGGAAGAAAAATTGCTATTTTACTTGCTTTCAGAGAGTAAATTAATTTATTGTCCCCAACAGGACCATACTCTGTTAGTTTCCGCCTTTTGCTGATGAATCATTTATGATTTGATAGAAATAAGGCTTAGAATGGTATGAGCCAGGCTCCGTCCCATTGCAAAATCTGCATACTTGTTGCGCAATGCCACCAGCAGCAACCGAGAGGTTGCGTAGACCCAACACAAAAAACTTGGTTATCTGTGCATCAGCAAAGAGCTCTAACAATGTTCCGATCAATCAACTGTCAGAATCGCCAGAAGCAAAATCATGTGTTGTTTTAACTTGAAAATACTGAGCCCCTTTGGTGGTTCTGTTCCAAGAAAAAAAAAAAATTACTCTCACCTCTACATAGAACGCTGTCTCATGCATTTAGCAGCATGTGCGAGCACTTGAGGGTTAATAATTTACTTATGCTAAAACTGAGAGAATAAACTAAATTCTACGTTTTCTTTTTCTCTGTTTTGAGAGATACCAAATGGGCATTGCCTGTTATTTAAATTTAAGTTTAAAATTAATGAATTTTTCTATAGACTTAACAATTCTACGTTTTCTTTTTCTCTGTTTTGAGAGATACCAAATGGGCATTGCCTGTTATTTAAATTTAAGTTTAAAATTAATGAATTTTTCTATAGACTTAACAATTCTACGTTTTCTTTTTCTCTGTTTTGAGAGATACCAAATGGGCATTGCCTGTTATTTAAATTTAAGTTTAAAATTAATGAATTTTTCTATAGACTTAACAATTCTACGTTTTCTTTTTCTCTGTTTTGAGAGATACCAAATGGGCATTGCCTGTTATTTAAATTTAAGTTTAAAATTAATGNGGCCTGAGTATAGTGCAACAATTTCCCCCCTAATATATACCTTTGGAAGTCATATTCGCATTTCATTCAAGTACTTCCAGATTAACAACAATAATTGGGAATTGTCCACCTCAACAAGCATTGTAACACATCAACTTATAATCACCAATCGAGAATTCATGGTATGCACAGCAGAAGCAATATTCAACAATGCAGCATTGTTGATTCACCTGAGTTGTCTTTTACTCACATCTTGTGTCACTGTGGCAATGTTTGAGGTACTTAGTGTCTGGTCTTGGTACCTCTTATGCTGAGACTCGTCTTGTATTTATCATTTCTAAACATTTGCCCGTTATTTATTTGATGATGGGTAGAGAAAATACTCACCATGTTGAAAAACTTTTCTTCCAAAAGTGCTGTCATTTTTTGTGAATTAGGAGGAAGAAATTTCCTCTTTCTAAGTTTCCTTTCAAAATTCTTGGGATCGCACTATATATTTCAGGCCAATAAGGTATTGATAAACATTTAATTTTAGTTTTTATATGTTAAGCCAGTATGGTATGGTGTTTTTATTAATCTGAGATTAGACATGTCTCATATTTTTGTGTTTTTTAGGATTACTATTGTGAGCTGAGTCCTTTACAGGAGCAACTGTATGAGGACTTCTCTCGCTCTCAGGCACACCAGTCTTTGCAAGAGACATTGGTTCAGTCTTCTTCTGCACCTCGTTCTCAGGGCAACACTCATATTTTCCAGGTGAGAAAAATTTATCTTAAGAAATTACTTTTGTATAAGAAATTACTCATGTTGAGTGTATGAAGTATTGATGTATGAAATTAATCATGTTGAGTGTATGATGTATTGATGTATGAAATTAATCATGTTGAGTGTATGATATATTGATGTACAATATTAATATATGCTTATAATGGCTTTGATGAAACAAATAATTTGTGTAAGTCTCAGAAAATATTCATAAATGAAAACAATTCAATCTTCACTTATCCCTTCATTGTTTTGTACTTCATAACTGCAATGCAAGTTTGCATTCTACAAAATTGATACCTATGAACTCAGTCAACCTTGCTGAAAATTAGTGCATCTAGTAATTGTAATACATTTTTACGAACATACATTGCAACATCTATTTTTTTTAATTAAGGAAAATGATATTTTTATCTTGATGTCTTCTTCTTCAGGCCTTGCGATACCTGCAAAATGTTTGCAACCATCCAAAGTTAGTGTTGACTAATCAGCACCCAGAGTATGAGCGTGTGCAAGTTCAGCTGAGGCAGCAGAACTCAAGCCTTGCTGATATTCAACATGCTGCCAAACTACCTGCACTGAAGCAACTATTGTTGGACTGTGGTATTGGTGTGGCAGCTGGCAGCCAGCCTGCAGAGGCTGTTGTTGGGCAGCACCGAGCTCTTGTGTTCTGCCAACTGAAAGCCATGCTTGATATTCTTGAGAAAGATCTGTTCAAGTAAGTTCTTTCTTATAATAATAATTTCTTATTTTAAATCTACTCCACGGATTTAAATCTACTCCCTTTGATTTTTAAACCTATTTTAATTCTTCTTTATAATTTTTTTGCTATAACTTTAAGTTTAAATATTTTAAAAATAGAAATGAAACAGATTAGTGGTAACAGTTCATTGTTAGATCAGTACTAGTATCCCATGCTAGTTACATTATTTCACATCTTGTTGCTTGTGACCTAAGTGTTTTCAGTAAAACATACTTTTTATAACATTAAAAAATATCCCCATCATGAACTTTATAATGAGATTTCACTGCTTACAAATACTTCTGTTTCTATATATTAAGATTTTTATGCAAAAAAAAAAAAAAAAGTAAAAATTCAGTAATTGGTATATTCAGGAAGAACACTCTCAAAAAAAATTATTCAGAGATGACTTTTTTAGCCCAGTCCTGTGTTGATATGCTGTAATAAACAGCCTTTCTTATTTCTGGAAGTGATGAAAGCTTTGTGGTTGCTATTACTATTTTGTAACTTCCTGGTTTCTAATTACTATTATAATTAAAATGCAGCTTACTTACACAAATTTGAAAATAAATTTAAGGTAATAAGTTTTAAGAATGTTTGTAAAATGTGAAATTGAAAGTAATTTGGCAATGGTAATCACCTTTAAATGATTTTTAAACCAAGTTTTCAGTTACATTTTGGAAAATTTAGTTGTAGTTGAGAGCTCATGTGGGACGGACATGACCTTAGCAGCGGCAGCTAAATATAGTTCATAACGAATATAGTGAATATGAATGTGATAGTGATTGTGTGATAGTGAATATAGTTATATAGAGTATAGAATTTAGTGAATATAGTCATCTGTCATTTCATAGTTGGAAGCTTGGTTTTGTAACAGACAACGAACATTGGACCATTTAAATGAAGGTGGTTGTTTGTGCATTCGTGTTTTCATGTTTTTTGCCAACTGTGTGTTGTGAAGTTTTCTGAGATTCTTTGTGAGACATTGAATTTGTTGCAAAATATTTTGCATAGTTTCAGAACCCATCAGATTTGAGGCTATGTCGGACATCTGTTTTGTTTGCAATGAGTCTTGCGATGACTCAGGTGGCAAATACTTAGTTGCAACAGCTGTAAAAGAAATGTTCATGTGGACTGCACTGAGTTTACCTCGTCTGAAGTTAAAGTTATGGAACTCAAGGGTGAAAGAGTTGTTATTGTTTTGCTCTGAATGTAAACTTTTGTTTTTAAAACTTTGCATACTTTGTTATCACAATTCAATAGCTTATCTGCTCTTATTGTAAATTTATTGGATAGATTTGATAAACTAGAGAAACAAAAAGTAGAATCTGATAAAGCGCTTGTTGACAAAGTAGAAAGAATGTGTCTTAAGAGAAATTTGATAAGTTTATAACATCCCTATTTGGCGGAATCTACTCGTGCAAAAGCAGATAAAAGAGATATTGTTAATATTTTTAGTAGTACCATTGATTTTGATTAAAATAGTATGCTTAGCATCCTTAGATTGGGTAAATATATGAAAGACAAGTCGCAGCCTATTTAAGTTATCATGTAAAATTCTGATGTTGCTTTACAAATCCTGAATGATAAAAATAAATGTGTTGATTCTGTTAAGATATCTAACGATTTGACTTTAATGCAGTGAAATTACTTAAATTCTCTGATAGCTGAGCTAGAAATTGCTAATAAAGACTGTGTTACTAAAACCATCAAATATGTTCAAGGCAAGCCAAAAATAGTTGATATTAAAGTTGGTTCTAACTATTCTCAGGATAAGGTGGCATCTAGTCAGGATAAAAATAAACTAATTGATAATAGTGATCTCAAAATGTACTATCGAAAAGTCAGAGGGCTCTGTACCAAAATTAAAGATATTGAAAAATTTGGTTATATTCTTCAAGATTATGATGTTATAGTATTCACTGTAACGCGGTTGTTTGGAGATTTTAAGTGCTGAATGTAAATTAGATAAATTTGTAATTTTTAGAAATAATAGAAACACAAGTACTAGTCAGTACGATAGGGGTGGAGGCGTACTTATTGCAATAAAAGACAAATATAAATGTTTTCAGCTGAACTGTTCTCCTAATGTTCAACATTTATTTATTCGTGTATTAGATCCTACTGTCAATCTTATAATTAGTTCAGTTTATCTTCCACCTCTATCTGAAGATACCAAGTTTCGTTCTTACTGTGATACTTTAGAATCTTTAGAATTTGAAAATCCAAATGTGAACTGGTAGGAGATTATAACTTACCAAATGTTTCATGGTATAAGAGTGACTATGCTTGTCGTCCTACTTTCAAATCCTCAGCGATATTGTATGAAAAGACATGTGCAAATACATTGACTGATACTCTTACCTTTTTGAATCTATATCAATTGAATTATATTGCCAATGAAAATAAATGTGATACTAGATTTAATATTTTCAAACTCTGACACACACATGGTGTCTCAAGCTGCTGAAGCTATTGTATCAGCAGATGTTCATCCTCCTCCACTTTGTTTAAATTTCTTAATTTCTGCAGATGTTAGTAGAATTGAATTTCAGAGTTCCTATTCAATTATCAAGAAATAATGTCACTTTTGTATTGTTAACTTATACACAATCATATACCGCAAATAATCCATTAAACTGATTATGTAAATTAGTCAACGATCTCTCGTGCGATGTATTTGATCCAAATTTTTGTAAATTCTATATTGAAGCTGGAAACAAAACTTTAAAATATGAGTGAGAATGTACTGTTGATCTTCAGTTTGTTTACTAGTATTACTATTTATGTACAAATGGACATTTGTCCATAAAATATGAAATAAACATAAATAAAATATTTTTGACCTATTTCATTCATAACATTAACTTATCAAACATTACTCTCCTCATTTCTTGGCTCTTTTTTATGTGACCCGTATATTGCTACATGTGTGAGGTTATCTTAATTTTCTCTCTCTGCACCATCAATTAATAGTTTTCTTTTCTTGCAGAAACTACATGCCTGGAGTGTCATATCTTCGTTTGGATGGCAGTATCCCATCTGGCCTACGTCACTCTGTTGTGACTAGATTTAACAATGACCCCTCCATTGATGTCCTCCTCCTCACAACACAAGTGGGTGGTCTTGGGCTCAACCTAACAGGAGCTGATACTGTAAGCTGTACCATTTATTTCACATTATCCTGTTTATCTGCAATATTTCCATAGTTCTTTGATAGTGTCGAGGATCATTGCATTCAAGGTTTTTTTACTCCTCACTTTGTATTAGGTTTGCTTGATTTATTCTTCCTCTTTTTTTTCATTGTATGTACTCTTCCTACTTTTATAGATGTATTTTTAATGGTATATATACGATAATAATGAGTACAATTGTACAATTATTTTAATGTTTTTGTGTTACTGTTGAGTAGGATACATTTAAATGTTTTTTACATACTGCTGTATAAAAATTGTTTGTACCTTTCATGTAACTTAATGTAAACACCAGGCAAGCTTATCTGTAAGTCTTGTTTGTAGACAACCTGGTAGTGGATAAATTATAAGACTCAGTTTTTCTCCATTGATATTTCATTATTTAAAAGTGAATTTCCATATATATATATNNNNAATCCTTTTTCAAATGTTTGGTTTAATTTGTTAGTACACAGTTATTAAAAAATGTGCCTGATTATATTAATAGATGTTGCTAATGTTAATTCTCCCTAGAGATTTGCTGATACTGCTGACTTTTATTTTGTGCTCAATTTAATGTTCCTGAAATGTTCTTCTTACTCAATATCATATAACCATTCTATTTGATGCAGATATCCAGATGGCATTTTCCTTCAATAAAGAATATTAGATCCATTTTTAATAACTTTCAGATTCACAACATTCAGCTGGATATTAGTTTCAATTTGTGCAGTGAACTTTTTTCCAAGATCTTGCTTATTATAGTTTTGGGATGTATGCTCCACATGTTTCACATTTACCACAACAAGAAAAATCATGTACTAGATCAGTTTTTATATTCATGGGTCTGCTCTTGAAATTCTTCTTTCAAGTTTGCCTAAAAGAGAAAGTGTCATACAAGGAAATGAAGTTTTTTCCATGACCAGTTCAAAATTTCTTCTAAATGGCTGTCTATTAAAGGCCCTTTTTAAGGTTTGATATCATCTGTCTGGAAAAAGAGAAAAAACATCAGACAAGACCTAAATATCTTTTCTTTACTTATTCATGTAATGTACCAATAAAATCTTACAAATTATGTATGCTTGTTGTTTCAAATTCATGCATTTTATAAAATATCTCTAGCAGTTTAGGAGGCTTGTTAATTGATGCTCCATATTACTTATGACAGATCTCATGCTTGTTCCTTGATGACCAGTTTGTAGACACTCATTTTATTCAAGTTAATAACATTTTTGGAATTTAGAGATAGTATGATGTAAGCAATGTTTCCTATTATTTTGGATTAAATCAAGAACACTTTGACATTTATTTGTAATGGAAAAAGTTGGTTAATAAGTGCATCCATCTACCACCAGGTTACCTACAAAATGGAGATAATATAGTTGTTTTAAGTCATACCCAGTTTGATGGGAGTCAGGTCTCAAAAAATTAAAAAAACGTACCCTAAACAGTACGATCAAATTTCAGTGAAGCAGTAAATAAAAACAAGTTAATATGTTGTGTTATTAAGACCTTCATGGGGAGAAATCTCTTTTAACTATAATATCATTTTCTTGACCTAAATTTGTTAGTCTTCAGTTAATGCAACTTACTTAAAAAGATCGTCTTCATAAATTTATCAATGCAGGTGATATTTGTGGAGCATGATTGGAATCCAATGAAAGACCTCCAAGCCATGGATAGAGCTCATCGCATTGGCCAAAAGAAGGTAGTTAATGTATATCGGCTCATCACACGTGGCACTCTTGAAGAGAAAATAATGGGGTAATTATAGTTTCTGATTTGTATTTTAGTATTGTGTTTGTGTGTGTTTGTTTGTTCGTGTGTGTTTTTTGTTTGTTTGTGTGTGTTTTTTTTGTTTGTTTGTGTTTATCTGTGTGTGTGGTATTATGTATATATTTTTTACATGTATTAATGAATAGGATCTGTTATTAATTTATTAAAAACACTATCTTTCAGATTACAGAAATTTAAACTTATGACTGCCAACACTGTCATTAGTAGTGAAAATGCAAGCATGGAGACTATGGGTACTGACCAGGTAAATTTTATCATTATTTATATATCTTATAATTAGAAAAATGTAGAATTGGTGGATAAGCAGTTCTATATTTCTTTGCAAACTATTGTAGTAATATTGTTTTTGTCATTTAGTTTCTTAAAGTTTTTAAAATAATGTTCTTTGCATTATGTTGGTGTTTTGTTTAGTGTTCTCTATTTAATTTTCCTTGGTCTTCATTAAAAATGGTTTTATTTGTTATGTATACCCAAAACATTTTCTCACTACATTGATGAAAATGGAAAAAAAATTGTCACAAAAGGATATAGTTTTTTTCTGATGTAGTAGTGTGCTTCTAAATATCTTGCTTTTGTTGGCATATTTTAAGGAGGAGGATGAAAATGATCATCTATAATAATTGAAAATCTATGATTCATGATCACTTATTAGATCATTCAACATTATGGTTCATAGACCTTTAAGTGTACAATTTTTTCTGTTTTTTACTTTCTTATGTTTTGGGCATGTTATGGTGCTTATCATAGTGTTGATTTAGGAAAGCTACACCAGCAGTAGCAAATGATTGAAAATTCGAAGTGGGAACCAAACTGGTTCAGTCTAGGAATAACTGATTACAGGTACCATGCTGACCGTGACACACAATTCTGTTAAGGGTCAGGGATCTTCTTCAACACAATGATCAAAGATGCTTCAACATTAACTTCAAACTGCGAGTTCTAAATTATGCTTGAACAAGTGAATCAGCATCACAAGAATTCAAAGTAGAGCTGAAGTCCGTGTGGATCTGGTGATGACAAGAGAAGTTGAATTGCACCAGTTAGCTTTTCATTTTAAAACCCTCATGATTTGACTTACCAGAGCCACATGGAATTCACATGGAATTTTGAATGAGCATTACCCTTCATAAAGAGTTTGATTATTCTCTCCATTATTTGTTTAAAGTTTTGACTCCTAAAATAAGGTGGGGGGGGGGGTAAATGCGGTATATCTGTCTTTTACTTCTCGTTCAGGAATCAATTTGATACCTTTGTATCAAGTAATGTTTGATTTCTCTTGTTGCAGCTTTTGGATTTATTTGCGCTGGACAGTCGTAAACGAGAAATAGGTTCATCACCTTGTCCATCTGAGACATCACTCTCAGGAGGGATCACCATCAAGACAGTGCTTGAAACGTTACCTGATCTTTGGGAGGATAAGCAATATGAAGAAGAATATGACCTCTCTTCCTTTGTTCGGAGCCTTCAGAAATAGCAATATTTGCATCAAATGCAGTATTTCCCTTTTCTTCTCAATTTCCTCTTTTGTGAAACAAATCTTTTCTCTTGAAAGCAATTTTATGTATAACAAATAACCTGAAAGGAATCATAAGTATTTTTGTATGTAGTTTAGAGCTCTGAAGAAGTTCGGGGGAAGGCTTGGCTTTTTTTAAAAACAAATAGTTCATTCAGTCACTGTATCATGACACTCCTTTTCTATACTTGTTTCTTTAGGGTCAGTTTAGGTAGGTAAGCATGAAATAACACATTTGTAATTGGTGTGATAGGATTCAATTTTATAGGACTGATTTGATGACTACTGTATGTTTTGCACTGAGTGATAGAGAAGTTTCTTGTGCCTAAGTCGATTCCTATCCCATGTGGAACAAAGAGTATTAGCTGTAAGAAATGACTGAATTTACATGTTTATATGCCAAAGGAATATGGATATTGTAATTCCTTCAAGGAATATTTCCTTTCTCTAACCCATTGCTTGCATCTACTTAAATGTATGTTCCATTCCATTTATTTTGTGTGAGAAATGCCAAACTATCGTACCGACTACGTTTCAAATAACGAAGCATCACGATTATGTTATTCTAATTTCTTACTGTGACTAATTTTGTACGTTCAGTCAGTCTGAGCAGTCATTTTTTTAGATATTCTCCTGAATAAACTTCAGGATTAATGATGTAAGAATCAGTAGTATTGTAGTTTTAATAATTAGGTTTTTTCATTAGTTTAGTCATATGCCCATATACAAATTGTGTGATTTCAATTTTTATGTTAATCCATGTAACATGATGTTACCAGACTCTTTCGGAATCTTATCATATGTTTTGTTTTTTATGAGTAGAATTATCAGTAATAGCCCAGTAGTATTGTCCAATTTTTTGTGGGCAAAGTGTGAAGAATCGGTTATTTTCTAAATTAAATTTTGTATGTATTGTTATTGAATATTGGAAGCACCAAAAGCTTCCAATCAAAACATTGTGTTATGTGTGTTTAATTGTCATTGAGTACCTTTTTATTTATGTGAACTTCAGTCATTTATTTCCATTTTATATTTTGATCATATTTGTATTAGTAAATACAAAGACAATCCCATCTAGATGTTTGTTTGATTGATTTTAGCCACTTTTCCAATGTACCATTCCATTCAAGTTTTGACATTCAAGAGAAGTGTGTGTGACACGCAATGGATTTTGGACTGGTTGGAATTCTAGCCATGCCACTTCATCCATGACACTTTACTCCACGGAGAATTCCCCATTCACATCACTTCATTGACATGCTCTCTGTTTGGCAGAATGGAGCGACCGTGAATGGCCAAGTAACCTAATAATGTAATCGGTTTACAAGTAAATCTCTTGTCAAGTGTAAGAAATCACTTGTAATTGGGTCATTCCATACAAAATGGTCACAAAAAATATAAATTAACCATAAAAAAATTTATATTGCTGTTCATTTCCTTATCAGTTGGGAGTTCAAAACTGATTTTTTTTTAATTTATCCGAAACTATTAATTTGAAGTGGGCATTTTTGTCCTCTTGCTCGCATGTATTTTTGTGTTTGTATGCATTTACATTACCATTCAAATCTTGTGAACTGTTTATCCTATTAAGCTAAAAAAAAAAGCTTAAAGATTATATTCCATTATAAAACTTTGTTCATTGTATATTTTATCTATTTTACTTCTATGAGAAAAGTCAATCATATATCAAAATCAAGAAAATTTCACTTTTTACTATCTTTTTGTGAAAAAAATGAGTGGCATATACAATTTTATATTTTTGTGGATGTAGATACATTTTGTGTTGGTAGTATTACCCAAATAAATAAAAACATTCATTCTTTTATTCTTTATTTTTATTAATTATTGAAAAAAGAATTTTTTTCAAATTTTGTCAAGTTAAGGTTTTAATATCTGATGGGACTGACAATAAAATTCTGAATATGGCATATCTGATGTGTTTTGCACAAGGTTTATGGAAACCAGACACAATCTTGTGTATTAGCTTATAAAAAGTTATGCAACTTTTAATGTGAAGAAAAACGCAACTAAAAGGAAAAACAATTTCTAATACCTCAGTTGTATGGCTTTGACTTAATTTCCATGGTATTTCATGTTCAGAATGATGTTGTTTGAGATAACAAATGATTGTCTTTTATTTCTCACATTAAAATATGTATTAAATGTGTTATTGATGATGACATGATTATCTTCCATTTTTCACATCAGAAAAATGTTTTTAATATCTTAATTATGTTACAACTAAAAATGTTATGGTACCGAATGAAAATTTAAAGTTGACAGCAATTAACAACAGACCACATATTTATGAAAAATAACCAAAAAATTATATAAACATTTCAAATTTTCACAACTTAAGTCCTTTCGTTGTTAAATTGTTTGGAATTTTGACTCGTAGGATGTGTAGAGTAAGTAACCTAGTAATCGACAAATTAAGCTCAAATCATACATATTTACTCTGATTTCTGTTAATCCATTAAATCTAAGTCTACAGTTTGTTTTCTTTTTTTTTTTTTTTCGAAGTCTTTTGTTCTATAATAACTTTGTCAAGAAAAGCAGAACAAACTGTGTATGACCAGTGGAGGACAATAAACTAATTTACTCTCTAGAAGCAAGCAAGGGACCATCCCATCAATTCCGATCAAGGGCTCTAATGCAGAGGCGGATTAAAAATTTCTAGATAAGATAAAAAGTTAGCTGCGAGTTATAATACTAATAGAATGTCAATATGTTTGTAATTTAACACAAAAAAATTATTTTACATGTACCAATTATTATCAAAATATAGATTATTCTGAGTATAGTACTTAAAAATCATAAGAATTGAAATAACACTAAATTCACGATTTATTGTTACAATAAACATGCCTCTAGACAAAGCCTAGAGAACCTGTATAAGAAATCCACCACTACCCGAAGGAAAACCGGAGAAAAACCCGGAGGATGGGGGCTCCATGGTAATTTTTGAAAAGAATTATCAGCTGCTATCAGAAATACTACATTTTCCTAAAATCATGTTTTGCTCCCATAGTCAGTGTTGAAAATTAAATGAGCCAATAGTCTACATGAGTCTCTGCTGGGAAATTCAAGAGAGGGACAAATATGTTATCTATCATAATAATTTTGTGTATTTCAAGAAAAATCAGTTGTTCACAATATTAAGAGATACCTTGCTCATCATTGCATAGCACATACTCTCTCCATGACCGCTCTACTAATATGCTACTATGTATTCCATGCTTCTAATATGTATCTACATCCACAAAAAATATAAAACTGTATATACCGCTCATTTTTGTAAAGTAAATCGTAAAAAAGTGAAATTTTCTCGATTTTGATATCCAAGTTTAGATGAACTTTTCTCATAGAATTAAAATAGATAGAATATACACTGGAAAAAAATTTATACAATGAATTATCATCTACAATGGCTTTCGTTAGTACTTTATAAGATAAATTGTTCACGAGATACGAGCGGTATTGTAAATGCTAACAAACACGGAAATTACACGCGAGTTAAATTACTTGACCATTCACGGTCGCTCCATTCTATCAAACGGAGTGAAAGTACGTGTATAGAGTAACGTGAATGGGGAAACCACTATGAAGTAGAGTGCCGTGGATGAAGTGACGCTGTTGGAATTCCAACCAGTCCAAAATCCATTGCGCCATGCCTTCGCTCCATCACTCCGATTTATCGTGAATGCTTTGAAACCCGAATGAAAGCTATTTAGCGAAGGAGTGTCCATGAATGCCAAAAATCAGGTGGATTTTTGGCTCAATGCGTCACCAGACTCTAGCCAAAGCAGAGGTGCTTAGGATCCTGTTTATTTTACAGTTACCTATCTCAGTTAAGTTATAGTTTACGCTCAAAACAAGGGCATATACAGGATTTACTTGATGGGGGCGGGCTTGAGTACACAACCATTCATGCTAACTCAACAAGAACTAATAATAATTGAATTAAGTACTTATATTTAACCCTGAATAGATGATAAACCGTCTAGCAATAGAGCAGTATGGACTACATACATACTATGAAAAACCTCTTCTAATTGAAAATCGGCCTAATGAATTATACACGAGAGTCCTACCCGAAGGAACTAAAAATATTTTAATGAACAATAATAATAATAAATTTATTGTCAAAAAACAGTACAAACTGCGTATGACCACGTGGAGGACACTCTCCGGATGCAAGCAAGGGACCATCCCATCAATTCCGATCAAGGGCCCTAAGGCAGAGGCGGATTCAAAAATTTCAGCAAAAGTTCCTAGATAAGATAAAAAGTTAGCTGCGAGTTATAATACATATATAATGTCAATATGTTTGTAATTTAACGCAAATATGTACAAAAAATTACAGGTACAAGTTATTATCGAATTATAGATTATTCTGAGTATAGTGTTTAAAAATCATAAGAGTTGAAAAAGAACCCAATTCACGATNTTATTGTTACAATAAACACGCCCCTAGACAAAGCCTAGAGAACCTGTATAAGAAATCCGCCTCTACCCGAAGGAAAAACGGAGAAAAACCCGGGCCAGGATGGGATGAATGAGAAATCGGATGGATAATGTAATCGGACGAATGAGAAATATTCTTGATATCGCCTCAATGTGTTAGAGTTACACAAACACGCCCGCATGAAGGAAGTGTTGACCTCTGAGAAGGAAGTTCGTCTCTGGAATGGGAGATAATTGTAAACTGATATTTCTGTTTATGTTGTGAGACCCTGTTTGAGCGGAGAATTCGTGGCTGGAACCTGGGTTCGAGTAAAGTATTATCCTTTGAAATTTTTGACGAAGTCGGAGAATTTGCATAACCTTCATTTACGTCTGT
>NNCF01127272.1:0-32465 GCA_002313205.1 Laupala kohalensis
AGTAAGTGTAATATTACAAGTAAACAATTATTTTCTTTTCAATTATTTTATTGTTAAGATTTTCATACATTTCACCTGATTAATAATATTGATGTGCATTCTCATTTACCCGTATATCTTGACCGCCCTGTCGGTAAGGTCTCATTACAAGGCTCTGTTGCGGGATTCTAGTATTCACTAAATGTTAGGACTCGTCTTTGCAACACTTCTCACAAACTGTGTGCTGAAAATTGTGTTCAGAAGTTTTAGTGGTTACGAACGAGATATTACGAACTAGTGATAAAAAGGTATGCTCGAGAGTTCGAAAACCATAGACCCATCGTAAGACAAAGTATAAAAAATGTTTTCATTAAAAGTTTGTAATTGCACACAGCTCAATGTATCTCGAGGACAAGGGATACATTTTCACAAAATACGACATACAGTAGAACCTCTCTTAACCGGTCTCGGATGAACCTGTCCTCGGATTGACTGGCGTATCCCGTGGAACAGATTTTTTTCTCCACATACATAGATACATCAAGTAAATTGAAAACTTAGTGTAAGTAATAATAATTAATTAATTAATAATTTATTTCCATCGTCACATTTACAAAATAAGATACAGTTTAAACTTCTAGGAATTCTGACCAATATCCAGAGTAGTAGGTCAGTTACACGAATAAAATATAATTGTATAGCAACATAATGAGTCCGTTTCACCAGTAAATTTCTTCCCAGTCAACATGCAAAAATTTCTTCCCAGTCTCTGGCGTCTACATGGAAATTTACTTCAATCTGTTAGACTAATCAACAAAACCATAATTTCTTGAATACCGATGATGACTAACTACAAGACACATTTAAATTAATTAATTAATTTAGGGATAAATAAGAGTAATATTAATTTGTAGTCTGAGAAAAACAAACAAACAAACAAAATCTTACTTCAATACAACTTATGTGTATACATAGAATACAGATATAAACGTGCTTACATTCGCTGATGCAATAATGAGATGACAATTCAAGTCAAATTAATTTATATTTAGGGTACATGATATAACAATTCATTTTAAATGATTATTTGTAATATATTAATATATTTAATTTATTACCTTGCTCAAGTAGCTAATATCAGATATCCTTAATAACCTATATTGTTTCAGTTTATTGCAGGATTTAATTTCATAAGGCAACTGATTAAACAACTTAAGTGCTATGTACTGAAGGGATTGTTTAAACAATTCTTTTTTTACTTTAGGTGTTGTGAAAACTGTATTTTCCTAATTTCCTAATGGTTAATTTTTTTTGTGCTTTTTTTGTATCTATGTACATATAATGCAATAAAGTGAGTTGCAAAAGCGTATTAACCGTCCAAACGCGTAACCGACCCCTAGGTCTCTCTCTCGACCAGACCGGTTAAGAGGTGTTCTATTATAATCCTGATACAAATGCGAAATTTAACAAATTTCAGAAATAAAATGAATCAGGGTAATGATTCGGAAGTTGACTCGAAGAACAACTCTTCAATCGTTTACTAAACGACAGAAAATGTCAAACGGAATGGGGTATTTAAATGGAAAAGTTTATGAGTGACAATAGTATAATTTTGTGGGATACATAAATAACACATTTAACGTCGTAATTGATTCATGAAAGTTATGGAAAAAATAATAATCGTAGATTACTTGTTTGATGTTACCATAATGATGCTTTAAAAACATTACATTTTATCCACATTCTTAATCTTACGGTCTAAATTTAAGGTGCAAATACCGCGGATGGGACCCAAGACAGTGTATGATAAACATCATTTCTATAAGCCCCAAGAATAATTACCATTTTGCGTGACACATTACTGAAAAACGTAGAAAAAATGTTTAATGATAACGATTTATACAACTGTTATTATATAATACATGTTATCCTAGTGGTGATGCATATGCCTACACCGTCTTTTGACCGTCATAGCAATTGAACTATCGACAGATGGTACTTAGATCGATTAACACATCTTTAGCGTCCCCAAGAAGAACGTTTTTCGCGAAAACAGAAAAAAAATTGACTCATCAAACCGTTTCCATTTATATATGTACTTCAGTAATCTTTTTTGTAAAGTACAATTATATTTATTACAGGTTTCTATTTCAACAAAATACCAATTTAAACTAACTTACTTTAAATATTTTTCGGACTGATAATGTTTACATCGAGGATATAACCCTGTTTGAGTCGGTGAACAAGTTTGACACAACAATCAATTCCGGATAGTGTCTGATCGACTTAACAGTTCTATAAGTAGCTCTGTCGAGCTCAATGACTTGCTTTAGTGACTGTCAGTGATTAATTGAACAATACACTGATAACTGTGAAATAAGAACTTAAATTTAAGAAGTTATTCACATAACCAAGAGCAAAAAATGAACAACTACTCAAGCATAAAAATATATCCAAATAAATTCAGATGTTTAATCCTTCATCTAATCCTAGATATGTGATAACTTTCGGTCGGGTGAAAATGAAAAAATACCTAGAACATAAATATGAGAATATTTGTCATTCCATTGAATAATATTTTTCCCTAATTTGTAGCTTCTTCCCAATATCCATTGAGACCCTTTAACTACACCTTTCTTATTCTTCTCCTCCTCCTACCACCCCTTTCTAGATCTGTCGCGCGAATCCGTAATCGACCCTTTCCGTGTACATTTTCAACCCCTTTCATTCCCCTCCTCACCCACCGCAACCGTTCCTCGCTCGCGTTTTGTTTTTTATTGTTATTATTCCCTATCAGAAGCAAAACCCCTCCCCCACTCTTTCCCCCATCGCTCCTATAAAACGCCTTCCCGTTTGCTGATTTACATATAAACAGCTCCCATAAGACATAAACATTGTACACACAAAACGTTAAACTTGAAGCTACGATAAAAGATCTTTCCTTCTTGTGCTTCTTCTCAGTTCGCTTGCCCAACTCTTGTAATTATTGCAAAAGATTACCGTTATCAGAAAAGACAGTTAATTTTAAACCATTTGCATAAATAACGCGTTTTAAAGGGTAGGTGTGTATGTATGCTTTACCTAGAAATTTATAGGTAAAAGGGTCGTTATAATCTAAAGAAGATAAAAGTTTTGTGGATGTATTTCAATAGTAATTCATTAGTCTCTTTACGGAAGCACGAGTTTCCGTTCTTTTTTATTAACTCCTTCGTTATCGTCGCTGGACTTCCTCGGCTTGTTTTTGCGGAGGGGTTCTCTTCGGCGGGAAGTGAGAGAATTATTTTGTGAATTAGTTTCTTCGAACTGTCTTACAATGTTAAAAGATGGAGTGGAATGACTCGGCGTTAATCTGACATCCGTCCATCTTGCAGTCGTTTTACTGCATTTTTTTACTTCAATGAGTTTCCGCGGTATAACATCGCGTTGCCTTTAAATAACACCTTAAAATTTTGACTCTGAAGAGTTACATTAGTCTAGTGAGAGTCGTGGAGCAAATAATTAATTTTAAATTAATGTTCCTCGCTGAACAAACGTATCACGGTTGTAAAATAAAGGATGCATAAACGCAAAGAAAATTTTTTCGAACATTAATTGGCCACAAAAACAAGTTTTATAGGTACTCCAAGTTTCGTACGTGAATATTCTCGAGTCGTTTTCAGTCCACTAAATTCATTTTTTCCCCATTAAATTACAAAATCTGGGGTGAAAATAGATGTTCTTTGATTAGGTTGCTAAGAATTGTATTTTCTAGCCATAAAATAATTTATTAAATTAAATTAAATTTGACATTTTTAGATAGGTATAAATGTGATTAGAATTCAGAAAATGACAGTGTTGTTTTGTTGCATAATCCAACACCACCAGTCTACAAAAGGATAAAATATGAACACAAACAATAATAACAAAGGAGAATGAATATATATAACAAAGGTGAAGGAAAAATATACGGCCCACTATAAATAATAATTTAAAAATATCTGTGATATTAATAGTGTGAACAAGTTCATCTTGAAACTCTGTGACGTTTTTGGAATTTTTGTTTATCTCAATTATTGCCATGACTCGTCACAGCAATTCTCACATATTAATACCTACAGTTGTCATTTGTAAGTAGGCAAACAAAAATAACATTACTAGACAAAAACATCTCAAGATGGAAAGAAGAGACTAGATGTATTTGGCACCAGAGAATATTTTAAATTATTAATGACAGAAGAAAAATTTTAAATTTTAAAATCCTATGTGGGTGAAATTTGGGAAATTAAAGAAGGGATGGAATTAGACTAGTATAAAAAATTAATAGGGATTCTTTATGTAATATTTTGATTATGTCATATGTCTTATGATGGGTACATAACGGTAAAATAAAAATATAAAGAACGTAATCTTAAGCTAGAAAATTTTCCTCAAAGAACAGCTCCTCACCAAATTCTCGTTCCATTGTTTTTTTAATTCTGAACTTGTAAATGCGTGTCGAATATGCAAGTCATCACAAAGGAGACCCTCATGTCGTGTAATCCATCTCAACCACTGAACGAATCCCATACAGAAAAGTATTGTGCACAAAACAAAATCTATTGATGCATTAAGACGCCACATGATCAAACACTGCATCGCAAAAATAAACGCCTTTCTTACCAGTGTAGGGCTGCGCCGAATGATAACTTCCGTCGCGTGAATAGTCCCGACGCCGCGCCGTTCTGTTTGTGGAAGGGAAAACGTCAGCCGTTGCACGTTTTTGATCTCGAACGATTCGTCGAATTCAACATGTATAGAGAAGAAGTCGTTCAAAGACCGAAGTGTATTCGTTGATCGAATGCAGATGTTTTGCAGGAAATGTGATTGTTGTGCGGTTCGAGAAGTCAACTGTTCTTCGTTTTGGTCGCGACTCCAAGAATGAAAGCATTCGTATGTTTTACATCTGGATTTGACGAAGTGGGGCTAGTCCATCAGTTAACATTGTTTATGATTTTTCTCGATGGATATATAATTTTAAAAATACGTAACGTTACAAAGGAATCAAAAATATTTTTTCCAATTTTCATTTAACTTTTAATATTGATGATAATGTTTGATGACTGCTCTTCTTAAAATAAATGATGACATTTCATATGTCAAAATTTCGAGAATCATTATTCGAATCAGTCGCTACCTAGCAGTGATCTCATTTTTTTTTTGTGGGGCTTTAGGGCTCGTCAACATCGAGGTCATTAGAACCCTTCTCTCATATTAGAAATGGAACATTTTTATTTGCTTTTTTTACGTGGTGATTATTCAAATTGTTTTTATCTAAATGGTGATTTATTAATTTTCTTAGTTTGATTCAAAATAATATTGTTTGCAAAAAAATTCAGATCGTTTCTCTATATTATTTATAAACTTTTTATGACCACATGTATTATTTATTAGAAGTAGTATCATATATTCTATGAATTTTTGGAAAGTATTACACAAATGCAATAAAATATTTTGCGAAGTAAATTTAGTTGGTATACATCACATTCTCATAGAATCTGAGAGAGAAATTTCTGCATGAGCATTAAAAGCAATATAACTCGTGATAGAATTCAAATAGTATTGTTACACTCTACGTTGTGCGCAGTAATTTAACTTTCTGTCAATACTTTTTCTTCCTAACAGAAGACAAGGTTGAAAGGTTATTTGTGCATATCATTTCGCGGTCGTATCTGTGGAGAAAGGGTCGTGCTTTTCGCAGGGTAGACTGTTGTAAGCTGAAGAAATTCCCCGAATCAACACTCCACAGAAGGACAAGTCTGTCGGAAACATTGGTGACAACTGATTCCCAAATGCCCTTAGACACTTTCCAGACGGTTTGGTCGTAAGGTTTTCTTTTTCTTGGATTTCGACTACAGTGTATCCCGAATCAAAAAAAAAAAAAAATACAACGATGATGCTTCCTTGCATCCTATTTCAGTCAAAATCATTTCACATTGAAAACAACAACAAATCTTTTATCGTTCAAAAAATACAATTATCAGTGTTTTATTTCTATTACAGCGTCTCCCCGGGAATCAAATCTAACAAAATTATGTTGTTTCCTTCATATTTTTAAGATATCGTTAAGAGTAGAAATTATTTTTGAAAATAAATAATTTATAACTGTTAGTATTTATTAAAGAATATCTTTTAAAAATATTAAATCCGTCATTGCATTAGTGCCCTTAAACAGAACTGGTGGGATGGTCCCATGCTTGCTCCCGAATAGTTAATTAATTCATTGCCCCTCACGTGACCATACTCGTACAGTTTGTAAATATTTTTTTACATTTGTATTATTTACTAAAAATAAATTTGATGAACAGTTTTACAAAACACTCATGTCAAGGTTCTCACTTACTCTTCATATTAATTTCATGTAATATAATAGTTGCAGTAACTCAATTTTCTAAAAAGAGTAAATAATTTTCTTACTTGCTGAACCTGCGAGAAAAGTGACCAAACATGGCAAAAAAATGAAACATAATAAGAGTTTACGTATCAAATTACACCGTATAAAAATAATTTATCTATGGATTCCTTTCATTATATTTAGTAAAAGGTATAATGAAAGACTTACATCTACTAAATCTTAGATATCTTGAAATTCCCCCCCCCCCCCCCAAAAAAAAAATCCACTAACCGGTATCGTAAAAATTATATATGGATGATCCAACACCTGTCTCTTATANCGTTTTATTCATTAATCATAAAAATATTCAAAACAGAACCAAAACATAATATCGACAAAAAATAATTCAAAATGTAAATTTTTCGCATCTGGAATCGAACCATGGATTTTTTGGTTGCTTGCAGTTTTACCTGGTAGATAATTTATGGACTACGCACGATAGAAAGTGATATAGTTAGACTATCCTTGAAAAAAAAAAAGATTTATTTGTAATGTAAATTGAATGAAACTATCATTCTGCATGATTATATTACTTTTATTTGGAAAAAACTATTTTATTAACCTGGATAATATGGCAGAAAGTACATTGTCCCATCTTCTACTTGTAGGCACGTTTCACACAGTTTCCTACTTAGCATTCAACAATATGATCAGGACATGAAAACAGTTATGAATGGTAGTGTATTACACTATACTCTACAATGGAGCATTACGTAACTCACGCACGATTCCCTTGACGAATAATGTGTGTGTGTACCTGCATGGTCAGACGCGTCAGAGCTGCAATTTGTTAGGACTGAAGTAGTCAAGTAACATCCTTCTCAAATAAATAAGACAAGTAGCGTCTTTTCTTCATTAGCTTTTATTTGCTGAAATAATCTCGAGAAGGAAATCGTGAAAGATGAAATAATAGGAAATAATGTTTTGGTGATCTGAAGTAGGATACTTCAATTGTGTGATTTAGTCCGTTCGGTTACGTAGTAAGGGCTCTAATGACCTTGACGTCGAAAAGAAGCTAATATTTCTAGGATATTTGCGAATTAATTCTTTTTATTTTATTTTGGAATAACGATTTCGAAGGGTCCGGTTCGTCTAATTCGAAGAGTATTCCTACGTCTCTAAAATTTCTCTGGTCTCCGAAACACTATTCTTTGAAATCCCCTTTTTTTTCTCCTTAGCATCAGCGACTGATTCCATTTTTCGACTCCTTCTCTCCCGGATCGATGACGTCACATTCTCGCCCGTCGCTCCTTCCCAGCTCTCCCTCCTTTCGAAAGACTCGTCGACTTCAGTAATTAGCGACAAGCCTGGAGTAATGTCCCTGGGTTATAGCCTGTAAGTACATATTATTGGAGGGAAAGAACGGAGGGTGACTAAGGCTCTGTAAGGGTTGAGGAGGGCATAACTCCACTGGGGCAGGGTGATAGCGGTGAGTGGTGATTGGGGTGGGGGTGGCAAAGACGATAAAAAGAGAGAAAGGGTTTGGTGCAAAAGGGGGGAGAGGATATCAACGACGATAGTCAGGTACTGAATCCCAAGAGCTTTCCTTTTTAATCTCTCTTCGCTGCGAGTTAGCGTTCTTCGAAAAATCAGAGAAAAGCGTGCACAAGTCATATAAGGAACGAGATAAGTGTTTTACATAACCTTGTAGCGCTTTAGTATTATTATCTGTGAGCGAAACAAGTCATACAAAAGTATCATTAAATATCATCCTTCTTACGACGTAAATACACACAAACTCAACATTTTAAAATTAAATTTGAATGAATACAAAATTTCTGTATAAAACATAGTTATTTGTACAAAACTTACTGTTCTTATTATTTGATTTTTCACGGTAAATTTAGCAGCTTCATCACCTCAGAATTTCTATGTAATTTGAAAGGTTTTGAATAGAGTTTTTAATATCCCCCCACAATGCACTCATAAAGCCTCCATTCTTTTCCCTTTATAGTCATCAATTGAGTTATTGAAATGAACACCGAGAACAAACTAATCTAGTACAAATATTTGGAAAATTAGTTCCATAATAATTATTTCTATTCAGAAAACGCATAACTTTTTATGAAAGCGCGTTGAATTAGTTAATATTAATTCTGGAGTAAATGATGTAGTGTTTGGATTTAGCTTTACTTTAAAACAGACGTACTTACATACGAGATAGATCCACAAGTATCAACAGGAGTAATACAACGCCCTATCATCAAGCGCAACTAAACCCCGTTTCTAAACAGTATACAAAACTTCCAGGAATTCACCTCATTATAAAACTTACCGCCTCGCCTTCGTCAGAGAACGTAGAGTAACGAAGTTGTGTTTGTGCAGTTGACATGGATATCAGCTCCGTGCTCGGAATGACACGAAAGGATTCCTTCAAATTCAACGTTGTGGAGACTCGTTCGAGGAAATTCACCGGGGATTTCACAGGTTCGGTTGGAAGTGGGACGTGCTGCTGCCAACCTCTATTCCAGAATATAGCACATCAATGACAGGAATTCCGTGGAAAGAATTACTTCTTACTTAATGATGACAGTTTGGATTGAAATTTTATGGAAATATGGTTAGTTGTTCGTTTGTTTGAGAATTATGTGAATAATCTCGCTAATTAATTACCAACCTTTCTGCGATTTATCGAAAAATTATTTTCGAGCAATATAAACCCTTATGTTTAGTCTTAATTTTTGTTTCACTAGGGATCATCTATAAAATACGTATTCGCCCGCCCCCTCGGTAGTGAACGTCTCAAATTTATCAAGTACCGCCCTGGTTTTGATTATTTTTTTTTATTTGTTGAAACTTTATTATACTGAAACCTAAAACTTTAACGGTGATTTAAAAACATTGTAATATTTTATTGTGAACAAATTAATTTCTTACTTTTATATTTATAATGATTTTTGATTATTGTAACTTTCGTGATCTTGAGTGTTTACATCCGTACTAAAACATAAAAGCTTAATGCAAAAGTGCGTCTGTTTGCTACATAATCGTGACTAAATCACAAAAACGATCGTGATGAAATTTGGAAAGGAGATAATTTAGACGTCCAGGACAAACATAACCTAACTTTTTTTAAGTAATAAGAAAGACTGAAGTTGTTCTTGACAATTAATGACGATAAAATCGAAAAAAAAATAGTTTTATTCGCTTAAGCTGCCTAAACGTAGATAGGTGACAACTATGAATGATAATATTGTTTGCCTCAAAGAGTTTTACAAAAAACTGTGAAAGCATATTTACAAAAACTAACCTAAATTATGAATAAAACGTTATGAAAAATAGAAGTGTTAGAACACTTCGATTTAAGAGAGTAATTTAAGGAGGAAAGAAACAATTATCATCAAATTTGATTGATTATTTGTTTTGAACATTTAACAAAGGTAAAAACGTCTTTAAATCATAAAATTTCGACGAATAATTTAGATTTTTTGAGAATTTTAATGGAATGGTACAGCCTTATCATGTCTCGGAAGCGAAAAGTCGAATAGCGCGACTCCCTTGAGATGGTGTAGTGTACACAGTCAAGTTTATGTTAAATTTGTTTTATAATGAATTTGTAAAATTAGAATGCTGTTCACGTTTAAAAAAAACAGGCAACGCCATGTAATCAGCTAGTAATAATATATAAGTTCATGAATGTACAAATCTTGGTGCCCCCACTCCAGCCCTTAAAATGTATCGTACATCAACGTAACGCTCAATGTGACCCCTTCCCTCCTCCTCAAAGCGCTCGTATTTCACGTCTGATCTCGGTTTCGTCGATATTTTCTTTATTGAAGGTCCCAACTAATAAAATTTTATAATTTTTTATAAATTTATTGTCAAAAAACAGTACAAACTGCGTATGACCACGTGGAGGACAATAAACTAATTTACTCTCCGGAAGCAAGCAAGGGACCATCCCATCAATTCCTATCAAGGGCCCTAAGGCAGAGGCGGATTCAAAAATTTCAGCAAAAGTTCCTAGATAAGATAAAAAGTTAGCTGCGAGTTATAATACATATATAATGTCAATATGTTTGTAATTTAACGCAAATATGTTTGTAAATTTACATGTACAAGTTATTATCGAACTATAGATTATTCTGAGTATAGTGTTTAAAAATCATAAGAGTTGAAAAAACACTAAATTCACGATTTATTGTTACGTTGTGGTTGTACGAGGTATGTTTGTGTTACGTTGTGGTTACGAGGTATGGTTGTGAGAAAAATATAACTATATTTAAAAATCACAAACAATTTAATCATGTCTCGTAATAGATGAAACAAGGACTTGAAAAAGTCAATTTTATATTAATGTAAACATTCGTGTTATGATCAATCTTCAGAATTTTCCTTATCTTCGAGGATTTTCGAGGCGACTCCTGAGAGTAGAATCCACTAATGTCCCTGCCTGTTCATTTTACCAGTTCAACACTTCATTCACATTCAGTGTTTGCCTTGAATATATTGTTTGACGTCTTCATTCTTTTTTATGAATTTCACATATGTTCAGTAGGAAAAAAGGGTTTTATGAAACCGAGGGTCAAATACCGGAAATCATTCTATCGCATTCTGCTCGTGGGCAGGTACGATGCTGTTTTCAACTTCATTCCTGATGTATTCTGTTGTTTTTAATCCTTTCTCTCTTATAAACACGATTCTAAGAATAAACATGTTTGTCCGGGACAAACCGCATTTCAATAGTCACAACTACTAACGTTTCGGCCATCTTGCTGTGACCTTTTTCAGGGCAATGTCTGATTAGTACGAGTCACATCTTCACATAGTCTTACAGACAGAAGAACCAGAATACTATACGACTTTGACATTGCCTTGAAGAAGGTCACAGCAGGATGGCCGAAACGTTAGTAGTTGTGACTATTGAGACGCGGTTTGTCCCGGACACACAAGTTTATATTGCCTCCAGCTGCGGAAACCTAAGTTTACGATTTTATGTTTTTTTAAATAATTTTAACTTCGTTTTAGAGAACGATTTTTGTTGTTGGTGGTGACAGTTAATATTTAGAATCTTGTAAACGTTTCGTCATGTTTTAAGATGTTCGTAATTCTTTGTAAAATGCCTTTCATCTATTAAGAGAATACATTATCTCAATATTTGACACTGATTATTTCTTATCATTTCGAATATCTTCACTCTCTCATTATCATCATCCGTCCTCCAATTCCCGTTCATTCTTACACCTCGTATATCCCCCTCCTTCTCTCCCCAAAGACGCTTCGCCTCTGTTACTCCTTCGCAGACATCTGAGCATCGCCTTCTCGACTTCGCGTTATGGTCCGCTCCAGCCCTTCCTCAGTCCCTTGCTATAATGGAGTGTTAACGCGCCTCGTACTATAGGGCTCGGCTAAGGAGCGCGCGCCACCAACTTCTGTTCGGTCGTCACGTCCCACGCCTGCAAATATCAGAAGCGTGCTCCTCGCGGAGATAGGACACACGATTCTTACTAGTCGGTGCTAATGAGAAATGGCTTTTAATTACATCGAACGCCTCGTATATCTTGAACTCGATGATATTTAAAAATCATTTTTCTATGTGTATATTTTCGCTATAATTAACTTCACCAATCTTAATTCAATGATTTTTTAAATTATCTTTTTCAATTTTCAATAAAAATAGGGATAACTCGACAGTGGGATATAACGATGATTCGAGAGTTGAGATGCTAGCGCGATCTGTTATGATTTTCCGTTCTAGTGAAGACAAACAATATGAACGCAAAACGATCAGAACAAAATAGAAGTCGTTACTGCCAATGTTCATTTTTACCTCGATTCATTAGTGCCGTAACAGATGTTTCCTATAAAAGAAAATCTCCCAGTTCATGTATACGAATTTCTTTTGGTAACCTAATTGCTTCAGTCCAATTATTCTATGCAACATATTTGATGTAGAGGATGGACTAGAACTGACACACATACTTCTAATTCAGCTTTTCCAAAACCAATTAAAAATCCGATCAAATGATCCATATACAAATTTCCGTATGATTTTGTGTACGTAGTACACTCTTATATCGCTTTTTGTATTTTTATCATCTGTATTTTAGTTTGGCGTATTTTTCCATTATGCTCAGATTTCACAATAGAACCTTCCACTCCTTGACTTCGAGAACATTGAAATTTTGGTCAGTGACAACGACGACAATTCCGACAAAAATTGATCCTATAATCGATTATATGTCATTAATATACTCAAAATATTGGAGGTAAAAAATAGGAACCAATGTGATCAATATAAAGGAATCTATTTTTTTTTGTTCATGCAGTTTAGTAGAATCATTTATCTGTCTAAATATTGGAGAATATTATCGCGAGCTGTTTTGAAAAATTTATGAAAGTGCATTTCAGCTGAGACACACCAGTGTTCGACTTGAAAACGCTCTAAATGCTCTCGCCACATACACACATTCACAACATGGTTCAGATATACTTCCATCTTGATTATTCCTGAAACTCCCACAGGGTGTGGAATCTTGTTCTTCACCCCTTGTAGTTTCGCCCCGACACTTCCCAACTCTTCTTCTCCCCCTCTCGTCTCATCTATCCACACCCCCGCAGCGACATGCCGTGCTCCTTATTAAAACAGGAAAAATTAACACTAACGCGCCCCTCTCGCCTCCTTACCCTCCGCGAGCTCCTTCAAGATTCTATATCACTTTCCCCTTTCCTACTCGGTCGCCATTACCCCTTCCGCACCCCGCCACACCTAACGACGCCTCTCTGCCACGTCCCGTCTATAACCAAACACAAAAGGGTTGATTCCTCCCCTTTCGTCGGTCGATCGGGTAATCCACCCTCCCGGCTTCTTTTATCTCCAGAGAAAATCCACCCCTTTCCGGCCAACCCTTGGCTAACCAGATCCTCCGTCGGACCGCGCCCCTTTCGGTGAGGAAAATGATAAAAATAAATTATTTATAAAAGGCATTAATGTTCTTTAAGAAAGGATCTATATATCTTGCGCGATATGGTTGACTCTCAATGTAGGGAGGACCAATGGGCTGGAGAACAAAAAAGACGAAGAGAAAAGGGTTCTTGCCACAAGGGAGTAAAGGACATATGGAGTAGTCTTCGTTACAACCCTTAGATTCGGAAACATAGAGCTAGGGGATCGCACTGCGCGATTAGGGAATGGATGAAAGTTTTCAGAGAAAATAAACTCGATGAATATAGTGGTACGAAGTGGGTTGGCTTTCCAGTTCGCGGAGAAATGTTTCGCCGCTTGGGGTACTTCGAAACAGAAGTAGCTATTAGTGGATGAAGGAGGGTTTCAGAGAGATCGTGTTGTGTCCTTATTTATTGGCGTAGGAAACGAAGGAATTTTTTGTGGAACTACGAATCCCATGCGAATACCCGTCGAAACACTTTCAGGAGTTATAAGTAGTAAAAGATGTTGTCATTCTGTCATTATTTATTGACGCAAAAGACCTTTTCAGTGCTGGGTTCTTTGGCAAGAGGTGACTGAAAGCTTTTAAGAGTATCTATTCAATTTACGGTCATGAATTATTTTATTTCTCCGCTTTACAGGGCCCATTTTACAAATTTGGTTCGTGCGATACACATTAGACTGGATGCAGATTGTATGGAAATTTTCAAGGATGCTGTACTTTTCAGTACGACTCATACAAATTTACTAGAGCCCCTAGCGGCATCTCTGCTTACTAGTTGTCGAGTCTGTGTTCTCTCCAATCGGTTGCGTTGTACTCTGCTTCTTTGTGCTTTTGTTCCATTAGTGTTTTCTGGTTATTTCGTAAATCAATCATAGTGAACCTCTATTAAATCAATTCGTTTATCAATGAAATCTGTTGACATGTTCAGAGAATTAGATACCGAATTGAGGATAGTTGATTCTTGCGCTCCCCGCAGCGATGAGGGACAACTCATCCATTATAACGCTTCCTTCATCCTGTACATTTCCTGTACAAATCGTTAACTTCTCTCGTGACGTCATTTACTTCACATTTCTTGTGTAGCACTTGGACGTAAATTGTCTGTGAAATGGACCGTGTAAAGCGAGCTTTAAGTTATGAATATTTTGTGATAAAATTTGTAGGTTGTAAAATATCGGAACGCGGCTAGCTACTTCCCTCACGCGGCTGGAATGATTCACCTATTAGATCATTCTTATGCAAATTATTTTTTTATCGTATAAATAAAAGACAAAAAATAATAATTTAATCTTTGATTCTGTACAAAACTGAGAAGAACAATGCCCAACAACAACCATTTTCAAGCATTCTCTATTGATGTTGACTACAGCAATGTGATCATCTCAGTACAAAATGAAATGACTACGATTTCTTGAAGATTGAGAACAAAATTTATGTTAATTTAAAACAAATACTAAAAAGAGAAACTATTATAAATAAAATTGTTGTAACTACCCGTACATTGCAATACTCGTTATATTTAACTAAGACTGCTTAAGAGAAATAATAGAGATAGCATTAAAATGTTGTCAACTCATCTTTCAGAGGTTTTTTCTTCCATTTCTGGAGTAAAATTGATATGAAACGAGAAATATCGATAAACGTGTATCTTACTCTTCGATATTAATACGATATGTGTTAATTAATATAAGCCGAGAGCCTTCAGGCGAATTAGGCGAAGGAATCATGTGTTTGGTTAGTAGTCTGTTCGAAACTGCGTCCTCATTACACGTGTCTTATTACGCGATCCTTTCGTGGTTTATGCCAGATAACTACGTTCTTGGTATATTGCGGACGGCGAACCGCTGAGATCAGAGGCCGAGAAAGCGGTCGGTCCGTCTCAGATTCCTCTCCTCACAAGATAGTAATCGAAGCTCCTAGTAATTGGCTGTCTGACCATCATCGCCATCAAACCACTGACGCCCTTTCTGGACCTTCGTCTAACGTCGCTTCCGTTTGCCTTATACACCATTGAATAAAGACTGGTTTCGTAAATATCTGGACAAAAATGCTCCGGACATGAAACTTGGCGAAAGTTACGTTTCGGGGTCACTTCAATGGGGGGAAAAATCGGACACTCCAGAGAACCGGTGTGCCCCCGTGAGGGGTCAAAGAGGGGGGGGGGTCAAAACGGTTTTCTATAATCATTTCAAAAACTAGGCAAGATATCAAAAAAACGTAAAGTCGAGGATTTTTGTCCGGTGAAAATCTTTATTTAATGGTGTATTAATGTATTTATGAGTAGTGACTAGTTGGTAGCGAGGTCGAAATTTATTTCACTGTTATCATAGAGAGGGTTTGGGTGTTTTTGCCCCTTAATCGAAAAAAAATAGTTTTGTTTAGAGCTCGGAACTATTTCTTCGATTTTTCTCTGTCCCTAGTAGAGCATGGAGAAAAATATGAAATAAATATATTTGCTCTTTTAGCATACTAAATTTTTCTTTTCAGCATTTTGATTATATTTCTATAACAATATCAGCATAATTTTATTATTATTATTTTTAATTATCTGAATCAGATGTCATTTCTGGCTCGTGAGTTCTATTTCATCCCCTAAAAAAATTACAAGTGACCAGTATGTTGGTTAAAACAGACGATCATATAGGATGAAAAATTTACCATTTTTGATAAGGAATTTATCGATGTCGAGAAGTTTTTGTTAACAATAGTAAAAAATCATACGTATAACATAATTCAAGAAGTAGAATAAAATTATTTGTGTTGTCGAAACTTTATTGGTAAATTCATTCAATTTGTGTTAATAATTATTGTTAATTATTTCTGTACAAAAGTATTACAAAAAGATATCAAATATTTTACAGGCGTCCGGGAGAGGTGCAAATCTTGAAAAATTATCTATCCAGAGTGAGCAATATATAAACAATTATTTTTTACCAGCAGAACTATCCGGTGTTACTCGGGATTCGACAATCATTACTGGACATTCTGGTATTAAACACTCGATAACAGAACTAGAATTTTGCCCTACGTTACCCGGGATTCTTATAATAATATTCTAAATTGCTAGTTTCCATATTTCTCTATTTTCGTGATGTTAAATTGTCCCTTTTGTTGATTTTAAGAATTTTAAACCGAAAGAAAACTGTAGGTAAATTTCACTTTCACCAGTTTCATCAAAGATTTTCGAAAAGTTGTTATTTTCAATTCTTAGACAGTACAAATTATCTTTCTGATCTGCAATTCGGCTTTAGAGAGGGCAGAGACACTGCTTCAGCCCTTGCATGCGTCACAGACTTTATATACTCCGATTTAGATAAAAGTAACCCAGTTACCGCTGTTTTCTTGGATTTAGCAAAGGCCTTTGTCACGGTTGACCAGAACTTACTAATAACTAGAGAATTGCGGTATCCGTGGTCCAGCACTAGATTTATTAATAGATTACGTAAATGGTAGAACGCAAGCAGTAAAAATTGATAATATCAAAAGCAATAAAAAGGGGTTGCAACAAGTGTACCACAGGGTTCAATTCTTGGTTCCTTATTATTCCTAATCTACATTAACAGAATTTTCAATGTATGGTCGCAATGTATCATATTCAGATGATACTATAATACTAGTTTCAGATAATACATGGGACGAAACTGCGTATATTACCAATATTTTGTCCCTTACTTGCACGGTAAAAAATAGATTGCATGGTAAGAATTATCAAGTAGATGAATCTTTTCGATCGCGAAGGGTAAAGATGTCAGGAATCATCTCTGGGTGAAGATGTCTCGGAACGAAGAAGTGGTGATTAAAGAGGTAGCCAGCCGCCTTCGTATATTGTACTGACTATCGTTCTCCTTTTTTTTTTTGATTATGTCCTCAGTAAAACCTCAACGAATCTGCGTTTTCGTCCGTAAAAATAGCAAAGTACACCACTTAGTAAGAGTCAAATATAAAAACACTTTGTGATAAGTGGATAAACAAAGAATATCACCAGTGCCAGATTTAATTGAATATTTGCTATATTGTTAATGTGATGACGCGTGTACACTAAAAAAAACGACACGTTTGAGTTAGAATATGGTGGATGATACATTTTGTAAAATAAATTGTCGTTTAAAGCATCTATTAAATATTGCACACGTACCACAAAGTTTTATGCAACTTGCCGAGAGAAGAAATCTCGGAGTTAATTCTGTTTTCGGAGACTTATTTCTTATCCTGTATTGATCCATATTTAAATCTATAAAAATCGACTTTTCACATGGATCGATTAATCTCAATTCCTGTCCAAAGAGTAGAAAGTAAAGTAGTAAAGAAGCATCTGCGAGTGAAAATATGGAGAATGAGAGACTATTTCTTTCTGAAGATTCGCTTGTAACATTTCATGTCAGAAACATTTCCCTTTCGACTTGAGCATCGAAGATCTTGTACCTGTGCGCCCTTCGTGTTTCGTTTGTTATGCGCCTCGGGGCGTCTCGCGAACCACTTCGGTTTCCTGTCGATCACTCACGAACGCTTCCGAACGGACGAGACAAAACGTGATCTTCTCTTCTGCGTCTCGCATCGGAAAACAGAAGGGCATCAAGAGACAGAAGACTGCGAATGAATTACTTCAAGAGATGACGATTGAGTCTTGCGATAATACACGAAAGGGAAAGATGCACACAGGAATACGTATCAATTCATGTTTAAACATACAACAATAAAATGTTCAAATCCAAAATTTCCCCGCAAAACTTCCCTGTATTGGTATTTTCTTTCACAATCATTCAACGATGCCAAAGAAAAAAATATTCTCCTGTGTCTTCTGGGCTGAAAAAGGCCGAAACATTTATTCACATGTGAGAGCGAATTGGATTTATTTTCATATTTTATAATATATTCATATTCGTTCATAACCATTGAAGGACAGAAAACACAAATAATTGACTGTTAAGAGCCATTCACTTTTTTTTATTTTACAAATGAAAATATATTTTGCTCGGCATTCTTTCTTATTGAAGCATTACATGGATTATTACTTTGGACCGTATAAAATTACTTGATATTTTCTTTGTGAAATTTTTTCTCTATCATTTTTCAAACAATAAACTGAACCTTTTAATTTTACAACTAATATTATTAAGATGAATAAAAGGGATGTTAGTGCTACTAAAAGACGATCAAAGTTTATAACACATATGATTAGGGATTCATTAATGGACTTCAAACATTTTGATAAAACTGGTGGTGATAAGTTTAAACAGTAGGCATGCGTGAATTTTATGAAATATGTTAATTTTATGAAAATTGAACATATTGGATACAATTTTATACTAAAACATATCGTTTAAAATTTGAATTAACAAAATTTTGATTTCCGAGTAATACATTTACTGCAGAAAATCGAATGACATTAGTTTAAGATGACTAGGCACAAAATAACAAACCTATCGATTCGAGCAAATTACAAGTTAAAGTCCTGGGGAAAAAACTCGGTGAGTATACAGTTACTGTAAATGATCATGACGGAGCGGGGATTGGGAAAATGTTATTCGTATAAGACCCCGATTAATAATTACGCTATGTTCAAACAGTGGTTCAAATTTCTTAAGTTAACAAATCAATCATTTAGTATCACACTTTAAAATACACTTTAAAATATCACACTTAATCTGTATACTGTATCACTCTTTAAAATACCGGATAGAGTGTTTATGTATTTTTAAACAAATAAATAACNCATGTAATTTTTTGCTTAAAATTACAAACATATTGACATTATATATGTATTATAACTCGCAGCTAACTTTTTATCTTATCTGGGAATTTTTGCTGAATTTTTTGAATCCGCCTCTGCCTTAGGGCCCTTGATCGGAATTGATGGGATGGTCCCTTGCTTGCTTCCGGAGAGTAAATTAGTTTTTTTTCCCTCCACGTGGTCATACGCAGTTTGTACTGTTTTTTGACAATAAATTTATTATTATTATAAGACCCCGATTAATAATTACGCTATGTTCAAACAATGGTTCAAATTTATTAAGTTAACAAATCAATCATTTAGTATCACACTTTAAAATACACTTTAAAATATCACACTTAATCTGTATACTGTATCACACTTTAAAATACCGGATAGAGTGTTTATGTATTTTTAAACAAATAAATAACATCGCAAAAGTTTCATGAATACTGCCCAGTCTGCAAAATTTGTGCAAAAATCAGCATATTCTTAGAGAAAGGTCCATCTATATCTTTTTTTTTTTTTCAAAATCAAAGAAAGGTGCTTCAAACTTTTTAATTTTTTTGGTACTTTATACCTTTCGTGTTTTTAATTGGTTAAGTTAAAGCCAACTTGACTAGTCACTTAGTTTAAAATTATAATACTCTCATTTATGAGAGACTTTTGCTGTAAAATCCGATAGTATATCTTTTAGGCAAATTTTTTCATCCCCTGTTGACTGTGTGTTTAATTTTAAAAGATATTTTTAGGGCACGAGAAACGAATTTCAAGTATCTTCTATGACCAATAAGTTTCGCTAGTGCTACCAATTATTGTCTAAAAAGCGTTTAATCATCGATTTGAAGAGATTTAGTCAGTGACGTAGTGAGCTATTTATTCTTAATTCCCCCCAGGGGACTTAAATCTAGCAAGTACGTGTTTGGCAAACACGGGGTCCCGAGCTGTGTCTGGCATTACTTCCACTTACTTGTGCTAGGCTTCTTCCTTTCTCTTTCCTCCTTCCTTTTGAAATATGTTGATATTTGAGTTTTGGGTTGTAATTCAGGACGGTTTTTAGTGGGTAGGGTTGAGTCATTCGGTGAGTCCCACCCGCGGGGAGAGACATGTTGGCTCTCCCTAGTGTGTAACTGCATTTTCCCTACCTATACAAGTTTTTCGGGTTCCAATGACCTTTGATGTCGACATTAGCCGTAAAGCCCCACAAAAAAAAATCTTAATTACATGATTTCTCAGCGTTGCTCGGGATTTTTCTTAGACAAATCTTCCTTTTCAAAATCCTTTTTATTTACTGTTTTTTTAAAACACCTACAACACTCTAATTGTTTAAATTCATAAAAATACAATTTTTAAAATAAAACTTGACTGTGAAAGCTACACTACACCACCTCGCGGGAGCCGCATCGGTTGAATTTTCACTTCTAAGGCATAATGTGGCTGCGCTATTTCATTAAAATTTAAAATTTAGATTTCAGTAAAATCTAAACAATTCGTCGACGATTTAAAGTCATTTTATCATCGTTAAATGCACAAAACAAATAATTAGATAAATGAAATATCGAGCTCTTTGCTCCCCCCCCCGAAGAGCAACCTTTGCCGTCAATCACTAACAAATTCCGTTGCTCCAGCGCGTGCTCACGGACGGCCACGAAATGTATCGTGATGGGCAGCATGAAGGCGAATGAACACCGATAGGAATAAATCGAGAAGGCAGTCAGCTGGGCAGAGCAGGAAATGGAAATCATTGAATGTACCGAGTGAAGGAATGACGACCCTAAACCCCTCGTACGTGGCGTGATTGCCTGACGTGATTGCGGTCGTCTTAGCAAGTTGTAAATAATATATTCAACGCCTCATTGTTCTTTTATAAAAAGAATTTTCGGATGATATACAATTCCATAACCTCGTGATTTGCATCCTATTTCAATAATTTCAAAGCGATTTTTAGAATATTCTGAGTTTATAACTCTGGAGGAGTATTGGCATCCTAAGAAACGACAGGTTTCTGTAGTCATCTTTCAAAAGAAAACATCGGGATTATCTCTGGAGACAATTTTTTAAAGTTCGCTTTTTTGAAGCGGCCATTCTTATTAGACCTTAGAGTTTCAGGCATGAAAAAGTGTGGTTTCGATTCCTAAATATTGTTAAACGATAATAAATTCAGCCACATTCTTTGTGTTGGGTTGAATAGTAAGTATTTTTTACGTAATAACTGCAGTGCTTCACATTATGTAGAGGACTTGCCAAATTATTATTTTTTGTCATTAATTATTTTTAAGTGTTAAACATGAGAATAATGTCACTTGCTGATATGCAACTCAGGAAAGAAAGTATTAGAGTGTTAGTTCTGAAATGATACTCTTTTCCAGAAAAAAGGAGTAAAATTTGAACCTGCGATACTTCTTATGTAATTTTTGACTCTAAAATGTGCTTCCAAAAGGTATGATTCTTCATGACCCTTTTATCCCAAGTCAACCTCAAGTTCATCTCTTTATTATTTATTTTTCTGAGAAAATTAATTCTATTTTGTCGCAAAATATTTGCAATATCTCTGATGGTTTTCTACATCTTTTGAGAACACTTAAAGTTATCTCACAGCAGTGAAGTGGTGTACTTACAAATTTGTTACATAGTATTCTGGTATCCACAAAAAATGGAGAAATACGTGTGTTTATCATATTCGGAGCTAGTTTTACTCTCCTATGTAAAATACGGAAGCTAGGAAAACGAGTTATCTCATTATAATTTTATCCCAGATATCTACGCTTCATACGCTTCTGAATATCACTAATATAAAAATTGACTCATATAAAAATTGTAAAAGAAATATTAGTTCCTAACCTATAAACAATAATATACATACTATCTACATTTAGGAAGATTTCCCTCAAAAATATAATTTTTTAAATCTTTCTCGAATTAGAAGGACATCTTGTGAATAACTCCTGATTACTTTAAATAAAAGGATTGTTTTATTTTGTAATTATTATTATCGTGTTGTCGGAGCATTAGGATAAAACATGAATTTTGTTTCGAAATCATTTTAACGTGAATTCCCCTCCCCTCCAAAACTCCCCGCAACATCCACCAGAATATGCTCAAAGTCACACCCTTAAGTTCCGAGAATACCGTTAACTCCTCCACCATAACGCTAGCGCCAACCGCTCGAAGCCGAGACCTTAGCAGCCTCTAATGTCTGCGCAGATAACGGTGGCAGGGGGTGCCATCGGTAGATGCTCGTCTACTTCCGGTCTTTCGTGCACCCCCTTCTTCCACCCTTCCAGCAAACGATGCTAACACCGATGCCATCACAAGCACCTTGTGGCCTTCTGCCATGTCCCGTTTCCGACGTGGAGGTACGGGTTTAGAGGCGACGCAAGTGCCGACCGACCGACCTCTGCAACTCAAGCGGGCGTCTTAGAAACAAGGAACCGGTGGCGGATCCAAGGAATTTCACTTGACTTTGTAAAATACTCGCCCGTTTAACTCGTTTCTTATAAAGACTGGCTAAACTCTTGTCTAGGGACAGTATCTACTGAAATAATAAATATCGAATTTAGCTTTATTAAATAGTTACGATTTATAAACAAATACTTTCCGAATTATCTATAGTTCGAATAATACGTACTTGTGAAATTCATTTCTTGTGTTTCATTAAATACAAATTTGGTGGCATTATTTTAATATTATGACACGTAACGGACTATTTTTATTGTTAGGTGTGTGTTGAAATGTTAAATATGTCTCTACCTTAGGGCCGTTGATTGGAGGGATGGGTCACTTGCTTGCTTCCGGAGAATAATAAATTAATTTACCAAACATAAATAAAAATAAACAGTTACAAACTGCGTATGAACTATTGTCCTACTCGGGTCCTAACAAATGACAGTTCCAACTCGTCTGACCATGCTGATAAATGTAAAAGAATTTAATGATTGTACGAGAGTTTTATAATACTTCATTGTTTACTATCATAAACTATTCATAACTGTTCTGATGTTCTGTTTACATTGTTATATCTAAATATGAAAACAAGTACGACTTAAGTGTAAAATGTAGTATCTCCCATATTATTCAAGTCAGTAAAATAGTTTTGGTACACAAAACAAAACATTCATATTATTATAACGAATGTTAGTTACATTTCAATTCAGTTGGTAGAGTAATATTAGACCATTGCAGCGACGGGTAATAGTAGATTCATGTATGACTACCATACATTTAAATATATAAACACAGCGATCTTATGTACCGGCTGTCGGAAAGAGAAAACTAAGTTCGGAATCTATATCCTTGTTGCCCATCGATTTGTGTGAGGGAGCTCGATTCCCCTCTCTGACTGCTCACTATTGCGCACCAATCATTGCGCTCAATACCATGAGGTAGTACTAAGGTACGTAATAATAAATTTATTGTCAAANACGAAGTATAGTAATGGGAGTAATATATGATGTATCTTTTAACACAAAAATAATTTCGCATTCAATTTTTGGGAATCAGTTTTTGTTCAGCGACACAATTCACCATACAACTTTATTCTTTAGAACAAGAGAGAAACGTCACTCTTACATTCCTGAAGTACCTGAAGGAGGTAGTTTGTATCATAAACAAAATTTGAGGAATAAATATTTTATCGATGCGTAGGATTTTATGTGTGGGGGAAAAATGAAGGCTTGTGGATGACTGATGTAAAAGTAGTACATTCAAATTAATTTTCCACATCCATGAATATTCGACTTGTGAACAAATATGTCCAGACATTTAAAGTTGCTGGGTTGACCACGGTAGACAATTACTTCGCCTCCCCAACCATTTTTGAAAACTTACATTATTGTTCTCGTTTTAATTCATACGATCTTTTACGTCAGTTCCTACAAATCTCAGACACCCACGCAACCTTCAGCGAGTACCAATTATTATCACGAAGTCCAGTTCCCCGCTCGTCAATTTCTCGAGTAACTCATCATTAGTGGTACAGCTGACACCCACACCATCACCAATCTTTGTTGACCTTTACACCTCACTATCGAATATGTTTAACATCACCTACCAATTCCATCACCACGTAAAGATCACCTTGAAGGGGTAATCAGTCCCTTCACTATCACCACAGCCGTCGTCACCATCTCCCACTTCCACCACCACCTGCATCGCCACCCTTCCTGAGCTAATGCGGCCCTGCGGACTGTTAAGGCGCTAAGTGCGCCCGTAAAGGGCCCCGTTCTTTACGACCTCCCCCGCCCTCGTTCGCCTTGGCCCACCACCTTCGACCCAGCACCTTGCCCCGTCACGCCCTTCTCCCTATGTTGACCTCCACGCCCACCCGATTGATTGGGTCATCTTCCCCGCCCTCATGACCCTACTCGGACGTTCACGGCTCCTTCTAGATGATGGCAGGGAACTCTCGGGTACAGTGCTCTCGGATGCAAGTAGACCTCTCGGCGATTTCATGATAGATTCACCTAGTATTTTTTTTAATCTTTATGCACCGAGAATAATTTTTATAAAGTTAATGAATTGGTTATTAATTATGTATAATTGGCACCATATTGATAAGTAAATGAAGATCAATAAATTGATAAAATTTTGTAGTTTCCTCAATCTTTATTATTTATAAAAAACGAAGGCATTATCGCTGACGTAGCCAGCATCTTCAGATTCAGAAGAATATTTCCACAAGTGGCAGAAGAGCATTTGTCAAAATATTCTTCTAAATAGAGAGCCCCAAGATTATGACTACGTCAGCGAAAAAGCTTTCGCTTGTATTAAAAATAATAAAGAATGTTGAAACTATACAACAGTTTTCACTTTATTGGTTATTAATGTTATACAATCGAAATTTTATTGGAAAAGATTGGGAAAAGAGAAAAAAATACCGCACTATCCCAAGATAAAATAAAAATTTATAGTGTAAAAAAAAAATTTTTTTAAAAAAATAGAAAACCTCTCTTTCAATCGATTAATTATTCGTTCGTAATGAATTATGGTTTGTCGAATTCTAGACGTTCGAAAACAGTACAAAACACATTTTTATAGTATAAATAAAATGTTTAATGCCAATAACTACAAAATTTAACATTTATACAAAAAAATTAATGCATAAAGTAACTTAATATTTAACAATACTCCTCCATAAGGACCTTAGATAATCTGGGGTTGCCTTCCAAGTCTTTTGGCACATCGATAACTTAAAAAATGGGTCTGGCATTAAGAGAAGCATGAAAACACAGGAAAGCAACGGCATTGTTTTTGGTTAGGCGCGCGAGGCAATGCTCACTACGTCTCCGTGAGCAAGACAACGAGTGGGGCACGTCGCCCTTCGCTTCCACCAAATTAGAGCGAGGCCATGTGGTCATGCCGACAAGTACGAGACAGACAAAGGTGACAAGACACAATTCTTTTGCGGAAAAAGATCGACGATAATCAAAGTATCATAGTATGAAGTTCAAATTCAGTTTAGTACATTTGAACATAAATGGAAACCTTGATTTTAGGNTATAGTATGAAGTTCAAATTCAGTTTAGTACATTTGAACATAAATGGAAACCTTGATTTTAGGCGAAGTTACTTTACCGATATTAAAAAATACTAATGCAGGAATATATTCAGGAGCGATCCGGGTGAACTCAAGAAAATGAAAATCGTAAAAAGGGCACAGGAAGTACTTGAGGAAATAGGAAAATACATTACAACATCTCACCGATAATATAAAATTCTAGTTTTAAAATTTAGTTAGTATGTGGGGTCAGGGATTTCTATGCATTTTCTATGGTATTTACGTTAACATGCTGAAAATAATGGTTGGACTCCATGCACTACCAAACAGACTTCTTGCTTTGTGTGATCTAAGAACTCGAGCATAGTTCTCTGTTAGAAATACATCGAATTTAAGGTACTTTTGCAAATGTGAAATAACTCACATTGGAATATATAATCAATGTAATATTTGAATAATCGTTTCTAAATTTATGTTAATGTAAAAATGCTTTCTATTTTGTTCTTTCAGTGCCTCCAATCTTATTGTCCCTATATATTCAACAGCTTCCAAAGGATGAATTTAAATCGAACTGAATCGATGAAACCCCAAGCCTTGCCCTACGAAGGGCAATTTCAGTCAAGCGCTGGAAAACACACCATTCTTTCCGAACATACGCACGACGTGCACAAGATATAGTTTTAATATTTGATTTGGTTTCTTGAAATTTTAAAACCATATAACATAATTTTAACTTAATTTTATGGATGAACTAAAAATGATTCTGTAAATTCATTTTAAAATTCAACTAATATTTATAACATTTTATCGTTGGAACGAATTCAGTAACGGACTCGTAACACAGAACATAATTGTGAAACGAATAAAAGTTATTTTAAAATATGTTAATAATAAACAAACTCTTTCGTTCTCTCTTTACACCCTAAATGCGTGTATATAGAATTTTTACGTAAATTCCTAAGACAAAGCTGGTTTGCAACATAAGAATTATATGATGCGAATATGTCTTCTCGATTCCATACAGTCACGTGTCATTTTGATTCTCAGCTGTCTCTTTTGTGTCTCACCTGTTTCCGATGAGAGAATAGAGTCGTTCTTCCTTGAGCTTAGAGTTTTTGCTGAAGTCTCTTAATCACTCTGTGACCATCCTGCAGCCCATATTCCCACCGTCGCGTCGCCATCTTGATTATTTCTTTGTGCAACTAATGCATTCGATATAGACACTCCATTACCACTGATGTTTATTAGTTTTTCTTATCATTATCCTCATTCTTCGAAACAAAGCGAGTTTTCTTCCCACTCGACCCCGGAGTTCCGAAAGAACTCGTAAAATATTATGTCAAATGACAAGTATTTCTTTCTGTGTTTTAAAATACGTCTCTCGAAGATTATGCAGGTGAGTTGAACGTCTGTAATGAAATCTAGAAGAAAAACAAACATTTAAATCATCATAAAAATATTAATTTTCTTTATCAATGCTCAATATTTTGCAAGATTTACACCTCAACATTTAAATGAATGTTAGTAAAGCACGTACAAGAAGGAATTTAATGTCTCTTTAATGTACTATTACCGGTCACCTGTATGTCGCGAAATGTATATCACGAAGATCGATCTTGACAATCGTTCGATATTTTTAAAGATTGTCTTTTGTTCTCTAGTTAATATAGCGGAAATGAAAATTACTTACTTTTGTCTTGAATTTTTCCACGTATAATGCAGGCAAAAAATAGTAATGGGTTAATGTTCTAGTCATTGTGTACTTTGATGATAGAAAAATATAGTATTGAACATTCCCGTTTAAAAATATATAATAATAATAATTATAATAATAATAATAATAAATCTGTTGCCTAACAAAAGAGTTACAAACTGCGTATGACCAAGTGGAGGGCAAGAAACTAATTTACTCTCCGGAAGCAAACAAGGAACCGTTTCATCAATTCCCATCAAGGGTCCTAAGGCAGATTCAACGTTTCAGCACTTTACTCCTAAGATAAGAGTAAAAGTAGGTCGGTACTTGCAGAAGATGAGTTTCATATAATATCTGTGCAATAAACATAAATTATTATTTTTTATTTGTTTTATTTGAAATTGTCTTTTATTTTTCGAAAGTTTTTATGTTTCAAACTATAAATAGATGTATCCCGGATTAACCGTTGGACGTCGTGTTTGCAGGACGAAACAAGACTGGTGATGCTGTAGGCACTAGGACAGCTTTCAGAACGCACTACCTACCAAAAATATAATAAGCACAATGAACGTTATTTAAGAAAAAAAATTATATCCTTAATTTTTATTCACTCTGATCTGATCGTGAAACAAGATATTTCTTATTTTGGCTGTATTGTAACTGAAAAAAAAAAAAGGTTTCAAGTGACACAGACTTGTAAGATAATACTTTGTTTCAGGGTGAATAGGCTATTTCTGATTATTGCACTCTTAAGAGAATAATTTTTGAATTTATTTCGTTCCACGTTGAAGAAAATGGTATTTTGCGTAATTCCAAAGCCATTCTGTGAAAGCTGAAAATACACTATGTCTCCTATTTAATGTAAAGATACAAGAACATGTTTTCGTATCCAAACGAACTCTAACTTTATGATCGAATACAACGAAACATGAACATAATAGTTATTGCCCAATAAAAAAATTGTTTGTGAAATATGTAATGGGTTCTCCAGGTTCTCATCGCTATTTTTCAATCTCTAAGTTTGATGGACTGAAGCATTAGCTTCACATTCCATCACATCAAATTACAAAGTCAAATTGGGGTATCATTGTTAAGATAGTTTAAAAATAAATGTAATATACGACGTTTATTTTGAATGTTACTTAGACACATAAGATATTCGATTCTACTCCATTTCTAAACATCGCATACCTTTCCTTTTCATCAGTAATTTAAATCTCCCGTATTTAATTGTCCTGCTGATATATCCCCTACGAAGAATTCAACCCATCATTCCATTAGTCGTCGCAATTTTCCGGCACGAAAACAGAATCACACACCGAGAAATTTCCACATCCTCCAGTACTTCCTCCCCCAACCCCTTCCGTTGTGTGGCGTCCGATCTTAAACAGCCTCGCAAAAATAACCGAACGCCGCAAACCCTGACTCCACCTAACCTATAAATAAAGGCAGGAATGAATTAACCCTGTAGGTATTTCCCATTGCCATTCCTATCCCTTCCTTTTCTCTCTCTCTCTCTCTCTCTCTCTCATTCTCTTCCCGAACCTCAATCCACTCTCGCGTCGAGCTTCGCCTTTCCTCCGCCAGAGCGCTGCTCAGTCTGCAGGACAAAATACTAAACATTCCTATAGCAAACATTCACTTTACACTATTAAAGTTCCATTTCACATTGTTTTTGGGACGGGGTCGCGCCAGGAGATGAAGCAAATGGGGAGTGGCGGCGTGGGAGATAAAGAGAGTTTTCGTAGAATGGGGACGGGGGGGGGAGGGAGGAGGAGAAAACAGTAGAAGAGTGGTGGGGCGTAGTTGAAACGGCGACATACTCGGCGCATAGGACTAGGAGGGAGGAGGAAGGGGAAGGTTGGAGAAGTAAATTGCGCGTCTGGGTTGCCAACTCTGCGGGACCAATTTTCCCTAAGCGAAAAGGAAGGGGAAGGGGGGGGGAGAGGTAGATTTCTGTCCAGAGTAGGGATGTTTGTGTGAATAGCTTGCGATACACACACGCAAGCTGTAATGTTTAAGGCTCAGGGATAATTTTTTGGTCAGATGGGAAAAGAGGAAATAAGTGGAGGACTGTTTTTTTTTGTTAGTGTGAAAATGCTTGGGGTTTAATGAGTATTTGAGCTGATATTTGTTGGGTTATGTTTTAAATTGGTGGAGAAAGAACTCTTTGAAGATATAAGCATTCGTGATTTAAGATTGCAGGAGGCATGGATAATAACAAATTTGCCACAAATTAGAGCTATCACTAGAAATATAATAGTAACCGTGACGGAAAATAATACATTTCGAGACTGTTTTAATACATGTATTACATACAGCTTAAGTTTCGTCTACATCAGTCCTTTTTTTTTAACATTGTAGAGTAATATATACGAGGCTCTTCTAAATTGGTTTCTCTTTTATGTAACATATTTTCTCTTACGTTCTCAGATGATGGTTTTCAATATAACACGATGCACTGTTTCGTGTAAACCAGTTTAAAGACAATGTCTGTCCTCCAACCTTTATGTTAAACCTTTTAAGCGTTCTATTACGATAGGTAAGTACTACATTTTTTATCAGTTGATGACATACAAGTTTTGTATTATATATTGAATTGTGATGTAATATTTTTGTAGCTCTGATGAGGTCTCAACACATGGGACGAAACATAAACTGTATGTAATAAATGTGACAAAACAGTCTCCAAATTTATTATTTTTCCGTATGGTCTCTATGTATTACATTGTAGTATATTTTTAAGGAAAATACGAGACTACTTCCATCTTTAATTATAATTAAAATGTTTCATTAAGTTTACCGGAAGCGTTCAAAAATACCTTCTTGCCACTTCTGTGAATTTACAAACAAAGATCAATAAATATTGTACTATTATTCTCTAAACACAAGTGTCTGAATATTGCAAAGAGTGGTGAAGTATGGGGTACGTATGACACACAATCTGAATTTTATGATTTTTCCTTAACATGAATTAAACATCAAGAGTCAGACATGACATGGCCAACATTGAACCAAAGTCATGTATAAGGTTTATCCCGAAGTGCTATTTATTCTCCCCTGGAGCGTAAACTCAAATACACTCATGTGAACAACAGTTCAATGTGGACAAATGTTTCGCCACCACAAACATTCCAAATCCACCGCGAAACAGCGCTTTACCTTCGCGATAGATGGTAGCCAACGAACTTTGAGTCTGCTTGACGGAACAAGGAAACCTCCCCTTGTGACATTGAAAGGCTTAACGAAAGGAAACTAGACCGTCTCTCACAGAAGTATATGCTTGCAAATACCAAATAAAGTGTGTGTACCTACGCGCAGCCATTCATTATTAAAGCCACGACGATTCCCTTAAGGGTAAAGCGGTGGACCGCAGTCTACGAGACGCCAACAAAAGGCCGGACTCAATTAGCAATGCAAGAATTATATATAACGCACAATGGGCGAGATCCAGCACCGAGCAGCGGTAATATAGCAATCCAGTTTTGGCCAGTGATGAATTTATAATCACATCTGGCACATAACGTAATGCACTGCGGAGAGAAGCAATGGAGTTGGCGGGGGAAAACGGTAGAAATAGAACTACCCTTGGGCCCTGTACGCCAGCAGTCGTCTCCGTTTGCTGTGTATTCGGTTTGGGCTAAGTTTACGGGTTAGGTTACATTTTATTCACTGAAATATGCGGGTATGAACAAAATATTTCGGGATCAAAAATACCGAATTACTAAATAAATATTGGTGCAAAACTAATATGTCATTTATAAGACAAAGCCGACAGCGGTGGTCTAGCGATAGCGTCTTCACTTTTACGATATCGCTGAGCCGGAGAGCGGGGGATCGTATATGCCACCGCACTAGGTGACGTCACACACTCCTGACAAATGTTGATTCGGTACCTCAAGTTCTCCGATAATCCAACTTCTCTCTTTCCCCATTCCTTCACCCCAATCACGGTTAGGTGGAAGAAGCTCGCCATCAGAAATGAATAAATTCAAATTAAATGTTAAGATATCTAAGTCAATAGTGAATTGACTTAAACCAACCAAAAAATGAAAATGTATGAAGGAAATGTGTAAAATGATGAATTGTTCAGTAAATGCGCTCTGGTTCCTTTTAGACTTTATGTACTCTTATAGTAAAACAGCAATTGTACCGATTAGAAATTTAGTTACATCAATTTCTGATTTTCATCTTACCAAAATAATACGTAGCCTAAATAAGATTCGCAACCCTTACGACCACAAAATTTTGTTCCCATTCCTTTAATTTTTGTAAATTTCTCGAAATAAAGTGATTTCCTTAATTAAATTAGTGAAAAGAAGGAAATAAGTATTACTTAAATTACTCATTAATAGTATCAACAATCATAAATAACAATTTTACCCGACACTCATCAGTGAACATTTGAGAAATAATATAAGTACTTTAAGGCATCTAATTCGCGTGAGTTAAGTCGAATTAGTTTAATAATGAAACATTAAGTTTTGCTTGCACATTCTACGTACATATTGAACTTTTTGTTTTGAATTCACTCCCTACTTGAACTTCCGAGTAACTACGCGACTGGCCAACAGGGGCGTTTCACTCGCGCAAAGAAAAGATGATCGACGCTTCATTGTTTCGTGGCAACAAAAGAAATTTTATTGTTATTGTTATGAATCGCGAAATTCCCGACTGGAATGAAAGGTGTAAGTGAAGGAGAGGGAGAAATGATACAGTGCGGTTTGGAAATGGTTTTTGTTAGGTTGTAGATGGCGTGTGGTGACTGGGACTGCTATTGTTTGTCTGTTATTTTTCCTTTTTATTCGAAGAAAATTTCTTGTGTTTTTTGTGTATTGTAAAGGTGGAGATTACATGTTTCGCAAATGTAGGCGGACAGTGTATACGTTAATCATCTGTCGTCTACGGAAAACATCAAGGGATACTGATTACATTATCATATTTAATGTTATAGTCGAGAACTTTAGATCAGTTGTTGACGAAATAGTTTCAACCGTTAATATTGTTACCAAGAAGTAAAAGGTGATTAGGAAAAGTATTATAGACATTCAAATATGAAGTATGCAAACATGATTTTTCACTTACAACTTCCGAGTAAGTACTCGCGGAGGGAAGTTGAAAATTGTGGGCTTGCAAGAGCAGTGAACAGCTCACCTGCGGCCAGAGCAGGATGTCCCGGGTTCCAGTGCCGGTCCGTGCAATTTTCACTTGGCCGTACACGATGCGTGGATTATGATGCTTTTATAGGTTTATTCACCATTGATTACTCGAGTATCTGTGTATATATA
>NNCF01127272.1:32761-55032 GCA_002313205.1 Laupala kohalensis
ATATATATATATATATATATATATATATATATATATATATATATATATATATATATATATATATATATATATATATATATATATATATATATATTGCATGCACTTCAGTCAATATTATTTTTTAAGTCGACTCAGAAATGGTTCAACCCACTTACGAAATAATGAAATATTGACTATTAATTTCTGTTAAGTAATTTTGGAGTTATTAACGTCCAGATTTTCTCAATTATTTTATTAACTTTGCATTTCTGGCGTTAGGTGAAAAACAAATACAACAATTGCTATCAAGAAAATATAAATAGCTGTACTGTCAACGACACTTATAGTTTCATATCTCAATAAATACTCAACAGGGTAGGGAGTTGCTGGCCGCAAACAACAAATTCAATACATTTTACGTAATGAAAATATTTTTACTAATTGCATATTTACGTTGTAATATCAAATAATTTGATGAGCTATGTCATAGTATATTAGTATTAATAAACTTGACAATAATTGTTATGAATTCGGAAAAATCTCCAGCATTCGCAATCACTTCCCCACCCCGTAACGCGGCAAAGGAATTACTAGTGACAATCGCTACCACCAAACCTAAAGCACCCTTCGGACACTTCCCCTCAACAAAACATTCAGTGGCCGCTCGTTCGTTCGTTCGTTCACCCCTCGAGTCCCCGTGGCGCGAAATGTCGCGAACGCAACAATGAACGTTTGCAATCTCACGTCTGCTCCCATTGGCCACGCGGTGACTCCAACCAATAGGACGTTAGAGGGCGGTATAAGGGACTGCGGTAGCCCTTCGTAGCTGCGGAGCGAAAACAGAAACAGACATTCTTCCGTAAATGAAGTCACGAGACTTCATGAGTTCGCGGTGTCCCGCTTTGCGTATCCTCACTCTTCCGGTCAACCCCCCTCCCCCCCGCCCCCGCCTCACTGTGTTTGTAGTCTTCGTCTTCTCTGTTTTAGAAGCTTAATTCAACTGTTCCTGTGACCGTCATATCTATTTTTTTTTCTTACACTCTCCTCCTTTTCGATTTGTTTTCCTGTCCGGAGGACGATTTTATATTACTATTATTTTATTCCGTTTAGGATCTCAACTTTTTCTGCTGGTCGTAGTGAGGTACGGGCTACACCAAGCACACTCACACTCTGGATGATCCAAAAAATTTCTCACTATTCTTGAGCAAAACAGCTTTCTGAAGTTGTACATAAATGGTCTTACGCAATTTTAACATGCTAATACTATTGTGGAGGGAGATAGGGATGACTCCCGTAGAGGACATTACTACCGGTACTATGTAAACTCTCTCCATGTTCCATATCCTTTGTATTTCTGCCTTAAGGTCACTGTATTTCTGATATATTTCCTGAATTGTTTTCTGAAGGTTGTNTTTGTTACTTGATCTTTTAGCACTATGTCTGGTCTGTTGTTATGAATCGTACGGTCCGTGATTATTGACCTGTCATAATATAATTTGAAGTTTGTTGATTCTAAAACGTCAGCCGGCTCATATTTGTAATAAGGTGTGCTATTTCTGTAAGACAATACTTTAAAGCTATTATTATTATTATTAAATTTATTGTCAAAAAATGCAGTTCAAACTGCGTGGACAATCAATTAATTTACTTTTTGATAACAAACATTCCATCAAATTGTTTTGACATCTGATCGAAGTTGATTTTTTGTTCATAGAAATAAACCAGGGGTATGTTATCTCTAATGTGGACTAATTGTGATTCTACAACGCGTCGAAGGCGTCATTATCCTACTAAACGGTAGCGAAATCTATGGTTTCAATTCTAATTAGTCGGATTTTTTCGTTATCTTTACATGTCATCCCCTTCTCACCTCCTCCCTAGTGGTGCCAGAGATGTCTTCCTGCCACAGTGCTTGTCGTCCAATAGTCTGTCATCTACGTACCTCGTTCGGTTGAAATTGCTCCAGGTACTCTTAGAGTTATGGTGGGTACCATACATAAAACATGTCGACCCCCATTTCACTGTCTTAAGGGAGAATCTTCATAAATCCATTCTTAACGGATGTCTACATCCTAAAAGGAACGTATCTGTTAATTTTTATGTTTGTAGAGGTATTTTGCTTTTATATATGATGATATCGCTGGGAGANATCCATTCTTAACAGATGTCTACATCCTAAAAGGAACGTATCTGTTAATTTTTATGTTTGTAGAGGTATTTTGCTTTTATATATGATGATATCGCTGGGAGATACATATTGAATAAATCGAATAATGAACACACAGTTCAAATCGGCTCTCTTCGGGAAGCAAACATAATACATTGTGCACTGATCAGCATTCACATCATATGCATCCACTACCGTTTTCATGTCTTCACTGTAGAGTGAGACGATTTTGTGATGAGTAAGTTAATCATGTATGCTAAAGGTTTACGAGTGAGCTGTGTGGAGTGATGTTAGTTTCTAAAGAGTTACATTAGCTCTGAGGATGACCTCAATCTAGGACGAAACGTCGGCATAATATAAATATATGTTCTTATTTTCTGGCCATATGCCAGAAAAGCATTCATTGAACAATCTCTAACATTCTTCACAAGTTAAATAATGTCCCCAGGTAAATGATGTACACCACATATAATCTACTGCGATTTAGCTGAATCGTATGTCCAGAATTTTTCTTATGGCAAGGGAAGATATCTCTTGAATTTTTTTCGTTAACTTTTAAGTTATTTGCTGTTTCTGTTTATAATTTAATCAGATATTTCATTCATATTACTGGTAATTTAACAAATGTTAACAATATATTTATATAAATAAATAAATTATAAACTTTTATTACCTTTTTCAAACTTAAAAATTTCTTTCAATGACAACTTTTCGTCATATTTTATTTACATTAAAATTAGGTATTAGTCACATCTTACCCAGTTCATCATCTTCTGCTATGATGCCTCTTTCTGTGACCTCCTAGTTTTGCCATGACTAGAGCTATTCTTCTTCTGACCTTTCAAAGATCTTCTCTGTCAACATGACCGTTGTAAGGTATGATTATAGATCTCACCAGCGAATATTTTAAGCTATAATGTAGGCGGCACTATTGGTGCCTAGTGAGGTATGTAATGACGCCCAGGATCACCCAATTGTGTTGGTACCAAAAATTAAGAAATGTCAGGAAAATCAGAAAAATACACTGTTTGACGCGAGACCCACGATATTAATTATTGTTGTAACAAATAAAAGAGTACTCTCAGACCTCCTCCCTCTACCCCCCCCCACGCAGTGCCGTCAAGTGATGATTCCTTAAAATATGTTCTGGGGCGTTAAAAAATATAAAAGGGATATTTTCTTGTTCGTTCGGAACATTCCGCATCTAAGTAAGTAGACCTTTTCGTCATCTTTCTCTTGCCTTCTACAAGGCAATGCATGAATCGAATGGTACATAAATCACGACCACACTGACAGATTGACTCCAGATAGGAAATTCTACGAGTACAACAGTTATGAAATTTATTTGTACATTTTTAAGGTACCCGAAAGAGACATTGAATTCGGAATTGATGTGATGGTTCCTTGCTTGCTTCCGGAGAGTAAATTAGTTTATATTCCATGTGGTCATACGCAGTTTGTACTGTTTTTTGACAATAAATTTATTATTATCATAATAAAAAATACATCGGAAGACCTTAAGGCCATTTTTAGTGGAATCTCATTCCTTACATGACTTCATGGATTCATGACCCTTTTTTGCAGATCTCCCGAATTATTTATTTTAAGATCGAGCAAACACAGGAGTGTTTCAGCCATAACGTAGATTACCATCAGATCTGTATTACTCGTTCAACAAACGTCGTATTGAGACGATATTAAGATATATCGAAAATTGTAAATCACAAAGGTAAATCGAGAACATTTTAATGCCATCTGGAAACTGGAAATATTAGAATACGTACAAGTTCTGAGATTAGAAATGGAAAATTTATAATTTGTCTGCCTTTTTTTTCGGAACAAGCCGAACACATAATTAAGAAAAAAAATTATTTTTTTCCTTTATTTATGCCTTTATAATTTTTCCTCCTGTAGCTGTAATGAATTGACAACAGTATCACATACTTATTTGATTTGTGGGGTCTACCATTTTAAGCTTATTTCTTCCGTGTACCAACACGTGAAGATGAACCTTACAGTAAGTCTGAAAATGACAACGAGCTGGAATCGAACCCTGGACTCCTGCATTGATCTCAGGGGTACTAATCACTACACAACCCGTTCCCTAATTATACACCATTTCTAGCCAGACCTACCAACTACCGGTCGGTGCTCTTTCCCATTTCATTTCGTCAAATCTCTCTCTTCAAGCACTTCTAGCATCTCTCACTTAATCTCCCGACAATACATTAACTTGAACAATGCCTCTACACTCTTCTCTCCTTACGTCCAGTTCCCGTGCGCCTTTTCATTCGCCGCCGCGCTCTCTCCCACGCATTATCCGCCGCCAACGCTATCGCCTCTTTCGCCGCCTAGGGTCGGTTGCTTAGTCGAACGCTGCCACCAGGTCCAGCGCCGTTCCGTCAAGACCCTTCCTTCCCTTTCACCGCTAGCGAGCGAGCGGCTCTTCGCCCTTGCGGAGTTACTGCGGCCTCCGGAAAGGGGTTGATACGATGGGGGGTGGGAGTGTAAGGGATGGGGGGGATGGCCGTGGCTGGGTCCATACACATTTACATACCAGGATCATATGAGAAACATTTCAACGGCGTCGCGACGCTGGCAGCGGGGAGGGTAAGGGACATGCGGAGAATTTCTATTGCTCCGACCGGCCTATATAAATACCAGGAGTGAATATAACAGAAAGGAACTGCGAGAGGTTTCGGGCGAGGGAGGTCCGAGAAGGGGATGGGGGAGGAAGGACTTGAATTTAATGGGTATCCTTCCATATAGCGGGACACGTCTCGCATTCCGGGTGCGGTTGGTCGCCTCCATGTCCTCCAGGGGAATCCCTCCGCCCTCTCCTGGAGGCACTTCACTCCATAAGTCTCATACGCCATTCTTGTCTCGCGATTGGAGGGTGTAGTTTGTGACGTCACTTCGATGACGTGATTAATGGGTTAAAATCTGATCGAGGAAACAATTCAATATACTGTATGTTTAATTTGTTACGTCGCTGTATAATATCAATTCTCATACATTATTATTGGTAATGTATTTATAATATGTTTTTGATCCATCTTTTAAAGTGAGCACGTAGTTAATTTTATGACTAAACAGTTATGACTATTTAACGTTACACACTGGACAAAGTGTCCCTTTTTCTAAAATATGCGAAAGTTACACTATTCTGTTAAAATACTTCAGACTTCCTTGTTTTGCTATGGTAACGCAAATAAATGTGTCTAGTCTAATAGTCTCAATCTAATACTCTAGTATAGTCTAACAGTGTTAGAATGTTTTCAATAGCATAGGCGAAACAAATTTCTGGTATAAAAAATTATGATCATGACGGACGTTGATGAATAAAAATGTTTTATTTTATTAAATGATTGATGAGTTTATTGATTCACCAGTTCTTCTATGTTTTAGGTTTCATTTTTAATAGAAAGTTTCGGTTGTGTATGGAAATTTATTTTTACTTAATTTTTTGTTCACAAGAGGCCAATAAAAATGGATCACATAAATATAATGGCATATAACAATACTGAATGTCATAGTAACACTATATCACTTGATTTCTGTATATAACCAAGAGAGAAAAAATAATTATGTTATTGCTTCTCCGAAATAGATCAGCGATGTTGCATGTGTGAGAATTTCGACTTCAATATCTTAAAAAATACATGCCGGTGCGTTTACACATTCTCTTTGGAGTAAAATATTGAACATAACAATATTTTGAAAAAAAGAGAACCCTTTTATTTCGAAACTCCTAGTGTCGATAACACAAACATGAATGTAATATTTATTGTTTTAAAATGCGAAACTAGGAATAAGAGATTTAAATGCGAAACTTTTCTCTTATTTTGAAAATATTTGTTTTTAGCTCACGTCATTTCAACAATTCTGAACATCATTTACAAAGTGACGCTATTTACATCATATACAATTTTATATCGCTTTCTACTCTCCCTTCAGTTTTATAATCTTAATTTCATATACGTCGTTTTCCTCTGACACACTCTCGTAGATAATACTAGGTCCTGTGGTACTCCATAGTTTTCTAATCTCGTCAGCACTTCTCCTTTTCCTTGCATTGTAATAGCACTTGTCATCGCGCTTTCCATTCGTTAATTCCTCTCTTTCCACCAGCCGCGTATGAAGGCGTCCCATGAAAGACCGGAGGTTGACGTAAGATGCCTTTTAGATCTTGAGTAGCGATTTGTACCGCGTAACATTTGTATTAGTGATGTAACGTTTCCTTACAGATAGTTCGAGAAATAAGAGGAAAGTGCTTAACATGGAACGAAAAAAAAAAGTATTTTGAAAGAAACTTGTTCTAAGAAGTCAAGAAAAGAAAGGAAACGAGCATCTATAAATTTAGAACGTCATTTACGCTGTCACACATTCATCATGCGATTTTTGACGTCGGGAACTTCCTGTTTTGTTCGTTAGTGCATTTGACGATGATGTACTAAAGCGTACTATTTTATATGTAATTCATCGAAAATTGAGTTTATTGTGTAGCAATGATTTGTATTACCAGAATTGATGACTAATACTATTGCAATTAATATTATCTTGAAGATTAGTCCCAATTCAAACATCTTATGAATTTGGCAATGTGCATGTTCCTTAAACCACCTCGGAAACTGAAAATTCCATTAAAAAACAATGTAGTCTTTCTTTCCTTCTTAAAAAACATTTTAATGGCGAGTGTCAATTTATGAAAGATGTGAAGTGTATGTACGTACAATGAAGTAAGTAATAGAGACTGAAATGTATTGCAAGAGAAACGAAAATAGATTTTAAGTATAATGATTTATTATAATGAATTCTAAAGATCTTTTCCAGTATATTGATGTTAGAAAGTTTAATATCGTGTGACTAACACTGTGGTATTTACCTCGCAACATCGATTTAATCTGATGAGTGCTATTCGAATCAAATATTTTTTAACTATTCTGTAATTGAAGTCATAGTGATGACAATTTATTGTTAACTTACCTTTCATTTAATGTGCCACCATGTACATGATTACTTGTGTTTCTTTTTCATGGTGTTATACTTCGATCCTGACACATAACTAGAATTCAAACAATTCTGTATGTTGTTCTGTTTTTATTTTAACGCGTATTACATTTTTTGAATGTTCTTATTAGAATACATGAAGCTTTTTTCTCTGTTATCGAATACGTCCTGATCGAAAATACCGGTCTAACAGCTTATTTAATATTTTTCAAATCCCCTTTGACCTCCCTTCCTGTCAGCGTTATCCGTAATATTCTCGCCGTCTCTTCTTCATCCACAGGAAATAAATGACAAGAGAGTGAAGGAAATTGGAAATTAAAGATCAAAGGACACGTAACAACTTCTCAAGTGTGTTTTAAATTCCAATTCACCACCTGAACTTATTCTGGTATGTATAATCTTCTATAGTTAAATGTAAATATAAACTTTATTGTCAAAACAGTTACAAACTGCGTATGACGTCGTGGAGGACAATAAACTAATTTACTCTCCGGAAGCAAGCAAGGGACCATCCCATCAATTCCGATCAAGGGCCCTAAAGTAGAGGCAGATTTAACATTTCAACATACTCCTAACGACAAAAAATAGTTCAACAAATATTATAGTATTAAAAATTTCAACAAATATTGTATTTAATAAAACACAGAAAAGTCATTTAACAAGTACGTATTATTATCGAATTATAAATCATTCGGAAAGTATTGTTGATAATTCGTAACTTATAAATAACACTAAATTCACTAATAATTATTTCTATAGATCCCGTCCCTAGGCAAGAGCCCAGCGAATCTTTATAAAAAAAAATTCACCTCTACCCGAAGGAAAACCGGAGAAATGTTCTAAAGTTGGTACGTATTGTTCACACATTTATTGTAATTATTGTATGAGATTTGCCGAGATGCCTCTGGTATCCGCAAACCACGAAATTTCCCGTTGAGATTTTGTCTTTATACACCAGCTTTACTATTCCAAGCATTAAGCCCTAAAGTTCATGGTTTTCATTATAGTATTTGATACAAGTTTCAGTTTCACATTTCGTCACTCCAAGTATCTGCGGTTGTGTATGAGATAAGGAGGTAGTATTCATATGACCTTTTATGGAGTGATGATTTTCCTTGATTTATTATGAATACATTCCAGTAATATTTCGTTTATTTATCAAGATTTCGTTTTGTCCCAACATTCCGCGGAGTTTTGTAAACTTCTTACTTCTTTTTCTCTCGGAGAAGGTTAATGTAAAAATAATGGCACTACTTCATTGTTTAGAGGTGAGACTCGGATCATAGGGTCTGTGCTACCATCTGACCACGAAAGTAAAGGAAAATACAATTCATACGGGATAAGAGATAAAAGACGAGTGATATTACATTTGAGCCCGTGAATACAAATCAAATGAAAGAAATATTTTAAAAACAGGTAATTTCATACACGAACAAAATATTTTTATACTTAACGACGGACATGAGAATAAAAGAAGGGAACGATCTGAAGGATGACGCAAGTGAAGGAGTTGGTGCGAGTGTCTCATAGAAAAGGTGTCGGATCACTATTATCGTTTTTGTACCTTCGAGGCACCGAACCGACCGCTGTCTAACGACCAATCGTCATGCGATCAATCGAGTTTCTGGGAAGTGGCATCTCCCCGTAACGTGGCGCAATCCGCGATCTTTAGAGAATGCACGTGACGCAATGGAGGCAATGGATGGATTCATTCGAGAATCATTAATACGTTTGTTCTTTTCTTTTCTAACGCACGGTCGCTTTTAATTTTTTTTTTTTAATTTATATTGGTCTCGATCATCAGAGCACCTTTTCCTCAAGGTTGCATTACGAGACTTACCGCAGTATAATTTAATTTATTTATTATGCGTCTATTATTATTCCTATCTACAAAAACTTAAAATAAATTGTATTTCCTTTCGCTTTACAAAATTTCCTCATATCCCTAATATCCAATATATTGTACAGTTATCTTTTACGAACCATTCTCTTCTTCCGCATTTCTGTGACGACCCCGCCGTATATGTTCAGGTGTTTCCATTCCAGTACCACAACGACATATTTCTACTCTTCCTATTCTTTTGATGTAGTCACCAAACTTACCATGTCCTATCTTCTAATTTTCAAGCTTCGGTGTAACGGCCAAAGTTGATTAGCCGCTGCTTCGTTAGCTGAAGAGGTGATTCTGACATCTCCCCTTGCTTTGATAATCCAGATCTGTTAGCTATTCGCAATATATTCGTTTCTTTGTTCTAGTGCAGAACGAACTCTGTGTTGGGGAGAAGAGCAAAAAATGATTTGAATTATTTCTAATATAAAATATTAGGGAATATAGAAATACTGTGCTCTAATATAGAGCAGATAAATGAAAATTCACTGTAAACGAAAGATAATTATTCATATAGTCATTGGATAGAATAACTATTCACTGAAATAAATTCACAATATTTTCAAGTATTTCTATTCTCCGTTTTAGTCATAATCACTTTAAATCGTTAGGTTTCTTTCGAAATTCCTTTAGTATTTTGGGATGAGTGAAAGTCTTCCTCAAATATACAATAACGTTACTAGTGCTTCAAAATCGTCTGGGTACGCCAGTATGAAGTATTTTATTTCACCTATGAGCTTAGGCGAATGCCAGCTGGGAGCTGATATAACTGTATCACCGGCATTAATCTGCCAACTAAAATGATTAAGTAGGTCTGAATTTGCAAAATGTCAAATAAATAACTTTCTTCTTATTTATATTTAAAAAAACTGCCCATTAATTTGAAAATGGGATTGAAAACTAATTTGTGACGTACTTTCTCTGTGGAGTAAATCATGAACACCGTCTCGTATGTCATAGACTATATGAATGTGTATCCAGAATTCATGCAATGCTCCGCGCACAAGAATCATGTTCAATTCATTTGACTTGCTCCCCACACAACAGCCAACACACATTGTTTGGTTTCACGACATAAATAATATTCCGCGAGGGAAAACGTGATACTACGTATTTTCTTCGGGGCTTCCGCAAAAGAAGATACCCCTCCCCCCTAATCCTCACCCGGATTCAAAGAACACAGTAACATGTAAATCATTCCATACTCACCTCACACCATCCGCGAAGACACGTCGGTTCTAATGCGACCGTCCGAACTACAGAGCGCGTATTTGTATAAATAACTTCCAGAACGAGTTTGGGTCTGCTCGGGCGCCGAGTCCTAACGACATCTATGCGTCTTGGAGTCCCGCTGAGAAATGGGGCAGATCGCTATAATTCACGCTCACCTTGTATCGCTACAGCTAAACAAATTGTGCAGAAGGGGATTTGGAATGGCTGAAAAGAAATGTAAATTCTGACTATGAGGTGGCAGGCCCACCAACAGAACGGAGTGGAACAGCGAGAAGCTCCACGTTCCTATCGAAATATTCGAGATGGAATGGAGATTATCTCGTGATCATGAAAAAGTGTTGAATATTTCACGTTACATTTAAGAATTACTGGCAAATTTTACTAATTAAAAATTAACAAATTAAAAGATGTGTTGGAGTTTTAAATAATATTGTTTATCACTTTTTTAAATTTCGTTTAGTGGTAGAATNGATTGTTTATCACCTTTTTTAATTTCGTTTAGTGGTAGAATCACTTCCATTCTTGAGTGGTCTAGACTAGAATCCTTTAGCTGCTTATTTAACCTACGTCCATTATGGGATTGTTACACAATCTTTTTATAAATAAATTCGAGCAATTACGTTAAGGTACAGATAGTTTTGACAGAAGATGCATTAGGAGCTTACAATTTGGATATTAATGAAGTTGTGATTCACGGTAAACTTTTTAGACGATGTGCGTCATACTCTGACCTTAATGCTGTTTGTTTCTCTTTCTCTTATTCTAGTTCGTCTTGTGGAAGTCGTTAAGTTGCTCTCGCCGTTTTGTATTTTAGAATAGAAATATCGCCGGAATCATCTGAATGTATAAATATTAGCAACAAAAGAACGTCTGCGAGATTTTAAACATGGCTCTCTTCTTAATTATTACGTGATTTTTTTAAGACACGTGTTAATGCTATTCAACATTTTTTTTTAATCCCAGTTTATTTCCTGACTTTACGAAGCGTGACAAATAGTTGTGTTTCGAATGTCATTCAGAAGATTTAACTTTTTGTCCGATCAGAGTTGTAAATACGAAAGTGTACAGTTCTAGTACACTTATTAAGAAACCGTATTCTTTATGTTTGTTCATTTATTCAAATAACTCGTCAGTATATGCTACACTTATACTTCTTAATCCTGTAAAAAACGAGAGGATAAAAATATATTCGTGTATTTTGTAGTTTTTATTCTATGGGATAATTTCTTCAATGAAAATGAATCAATATTTGAAATATTTGTGTTTACGTGTGTGGGCAACGTTTGTGTTCTTTCCATCGAAACAGCTGTAAAATTTTGGAAAAATAATTTTTGAATACTAAATTTAGATATTTTCAAGTTTCCGGAAAGGGAACGTCCTATATGAAACAAATAATTTAAAGTAGTAGGAAGGTCATTCGACAGTGAAGATTAAAAACTTGAAACGGGAAAAAAGTGTTCTCAGTAAACAATCAGCGCGCAGTTCGCGCAGTTACAGAGATAAAGATAGAATAAACCCTGTGTTTACAGTGTGAACCGTAGTGCGGTTAATTCTTAGGAAAACAAACGAAACAAAGAGAGCGTATCCAACAGTATTCTCCCTTTAACGCCTCTACCATCACTACGTCACACTGACGACATCTTCGACACCCACTGTTATCAACTCCACTTCATTTTCATCACCAAAAACGTTTAACCTTTTCTTCTTCTTCTTGCGAGAATTGAGCTCTGAATTATCTTGTTATGTATATCACATGAAAAATAAATATATATTGCAAGAATATACAACACTGTAATGACCGACGTTTGATAACCATGTAATACGTTGGCGAGGAATGATTTCATCTCAAATTGGCTTCATTGCATCACCCGTCCAATCGTATAAGATAGCACTACTTATAATACCATGACATGAACGTCAGCTAATATATTCATAAAAATTATTATTTTTAAGAGGGATTAAATTATTAGTTTTATTATTTTTAAGAGGGAGAACCTAAGGTTCAATATTTAAAAGAATTAATTTGATCGTATAATAATAATAATTATAATAATAATAAAGCTATTTCATAATTTAAATGTTACTTTTTCCGATAATTTCTGACCAAAAATCTCGAAAAAGGTAAGACGTATGTAAAAATGGTTTGGCAGTTTTAATGTAGGCTTTAATTGTGACAAAACATGTTTATATATCTTTTTTTCATATTTCGATTTTTTCGAAACCGGAAGTGGCGCACTTACAGTTAATTATGTCGGAACTATCTGTGTAGAAACTGATCTCTATTCCAAGTTAATCAAAATCTAATTCTAAAGTTTGGTTCTGAACCAACAATTTTTTCGTGAGTTGTCGATGAAACAATATTCGATCACATGCATACATAATAGATATTTATCTGTACATTAACGTGAAACGTTGAGAAAAATCATTCTTGCACCCAGATCGTTAAGATGTGAAACATATCGGATTAAAATCTCGAAAGGAAGTTTTTGGATGATCACTGCACTGCTTCTTATACAAATAATTGTATAATTAACAACTTTAAACAACGATTAAGAAATATTTTAATTATTAGAGGTAGAAAGCAACTTCCCCTTCCCACTCTAAAATCCAAACTCTTTCAAAAACTATAAAATGTATTTCATTTTCGTCTGTCCCGCCTGAGATGGATAACGTAATTTTATATGTGGGCAGTGGAGCTATGACATTCACATATTGTTTTTGTTGTCCCCTTGTGGACGTCATTGTCTCAATCGCCAACGTCGTCGCCTCCGCGAAGTCTTGTGCGCCTGGTCGTTGACACTCTAACCAGGATGTCATTATAGCGGTTCGGCTGCTGAGCGACTCGGAGACTCCTGGCCGGCGACCTGGCGAAAGAAATCTAAATTATCGTTGTCTCTTTGCCTCGACGCTCGCGCATTTGCTCTGCACATCTCTCCCCCAACTATGTTTTTTTTAAACTATCCCCACCCCCACGCGAGTGTTAGCATTTGGTAAAAAGTCTAGCATTTCATTTTGTATTTGATTTTTGTCAATAATTACGATTAAGAATTATATAAAAATATATTTCAAACACTGGTTTAAGTTTTCTTGTTTCCAAGACTATTTTATTGATCTGATAATCTAATTTACACTTGCACTTTCTGAGTAATAAGAAACTGGATTTTGAAGCGGATATTTCTATTTTTAAAGTATTTAATTTGATTTTTAGTGCCCGTTTATAGTAAGAAAACAGTAAATTTCCCCATCTTTAGTGAACGGCGATTCGAACCCTGATAATCTACTGGAGCATTACGCAAATCTCGTACCATAGTCCATGAATATTGTTTATTACCTTCGCAGACGCATCAGAGCTGTCATTTGTCAGGACTCAAGGAGACAAGTAACATCCTTTTAAATAAAAAAGTCAAGTGACTTCTCTTCTTTAGACGTGAAAGATGAAATAGAAGGAAATTATCAACATATTTTTAATGCTCGAAAGTACAATATTTAATTTTTGTGTCTTGTTCCGTTCGGTTCAGTAGAAAAGGAAAATAAATATTCTGGGATATATGCTTATTACTGTGTATGATGATGGTATTAATGATGAATAACCTTAATCATGGAGTTGCATCTGAAGTTGTGAAGATTCGTAATCTTGACTTTATGATTTTTATGATCAATTAAAAGGGTTTACTTTTGTCTTGAAATGCCGTTAAATTCATTGAAAATGTTTAGTATATGCTGTGCGAAGTTGGAGAAAAGGAAATAAAATATCAAAAATATTTTTCTTTTCTTTATCTCCTTTTTTTCTTTATAAACTCGCTCCCTAAACTGAGTACGAAACAAAACGCGTCCGTCACACTCCGGATGACTCCGAGAACAGAAATATGTGCGAGTTCTCCCTACCATAAAATTATTGTCGCCTGGGCGTGTCTTCTTTGTGGTCAAGCTGTTGAAACTCTGATTTAATGACAGGACAAACGCTAATGTTGCTTTTTTTTTGTGAATGCTCAACCGTTGCTGAAGAGAAAGGTTAAAAATATCGCGTCTTTTGGATGGATTTGGTATCTACTGTCTTAGTTTTTTGTCGTTGCTTTTTCACTCTTAAATAAAAAGAGAAATGTAAGTCTACTGTTAATAACGTAATGCGACAATAGTTTAGCCTTACTAGTTCCAAGAACTCATCAATATTGATGGCATTGAAATGAAAAATTCCAGTTTAACGGTAACAAATAAAGTACAACTTACGAACTTTTCCTGGACGGACGCAATGTATTTTTTTTTTGTATGTCTATTACACAACAATTTGAATGGAGATTGGATTCTTCGTCATGTGTAAACGAGTTTTAACAACAAAAATTAACATAATAATTAACATGATATAAACGTAAACATGAACTCAAAATACACTAACAAAGAGAAAGCAGAAATCAAGAAAACATGTTATAAAAAAGTAAATACTCAACAGTTTTTCTGTGTGTAAACTAAAATTCCCATTTGGGTTTTTATAAATATCATTTCTGATAACTAACGTTTGTAATAATGAACTTCATTTCATGCAGGAAAAATTGTAATGTATTGATTACCATTCATGTAGTGATTTTATTGCGATCCCACCAATATTGATGACATCTTGGAACATCTAGTCAAACTATAGTATTTTCGTATTATATTGAGAGGACATATTCAAAAATTGTTTTTATAATGAGCTGAGAACTTCTAAGGAACTATAAAAATTTTGTGAGTGTTCTTGTGTCTCGAGAAGAATGGTTTGACATTGATGTATCGTCTCATTGTACAATAAAACTATTTGGGTCATTTGAATCTACACAGACAAATGAGTACATCGTTTGAAATTCATGTTTGAATCGTTCAGCCTTCCTCTGACAGTGTTTTTTCAGGGAGCCCTTCAACTTTGCTTAGGAGTAATGCTCTATTGTATATTAATATATGGATATTATATTGTTCGCATTATAAAACAATACTAAAAAGTGATGGCTTGATTATAATTAGTATCTCATAAATATGATCTATTAGTGGAAGTTGAAATGAATACTAAGCAAGTAATAAATTGGTGCTTTACATATAATGTCTTGCTTTCAATTAGTCACAACCATGAATTTGAGACGAATCGATAATTTACATAAATACGGGTTGCACGAATAACGGTCATGAAATCTAAATACATTACAGATACTTAAGGACGCTGACCTTCATTATATCTGATTGATAAATTTACAACAGAGGTGATATTACACAGTGTTCTTACATGTATTTCTTCTTACTTTCCAAGTACACATAATGTACAATGGAAGTATTGTAATTTTTTTAGGTCTCTTCGTATCTTTGCGAATTAGCTGTAAGAGAGAGTTTATTTTCAAACGTTGACGATGATGATCCGCGTCTTGTGTGTGTAACTGTGTATTGTGTTTCCCCGATAACTCAAGACAAATCGATCCATCGAAACCACACTGGACTTGAGTGCACTGGGAATAGAAGTCTATTTCTGTACGGCTCCTACCGACTTCATTCATACATCCCGCTCCGCTTCTGTTTCGTTAAAATTCAAAATATTGAAAAATGAATCGAGGTATTTGATTGTTTAGCGTAAAGATTCCTAAACCTCATTTCTGTCCGTCTCACAGTTTTCGAGACAGCGAAAACATTTTCCTTTGTCTAGATTAACCTCTCGAATAGAATGATACAAAGTATTTTTATTTTTAAACAAAATGTAACGAAAAAAAAACTACTCTCATAAACTTCTGTGGCACTTTGATCTTCTGCTTGTGGCCATTCGAAAGATAAGTGTTTCTTTCGTTGGCTTACTTCCGCATATTTGTAGAGGAGAGGCTATTTTATGCCCCATTTATACAGTAAGAAAAGCACTTAACAAATTATACACACCATATCCATTCGACACATTTTAACACTAGTGAGTTAATTAATACCAGAGCTTATGTGACAAGATTTGTGGACCCATACGGCTCAGCGAAAAAGGAGGAGGAGTCAGAAAATATAGTTCATTTCAACACCATTATAAGAATTCAAGGTAATGGAAAATATATTGTGATGTAAATGAAGCATTGTAATTGTACACATTACTCTTGGGTGAGCTCAAAGCATGGAGCAAACATAAAACATACGAAACAGAAATATAGGTTTTTAATTATTAATCATTCCAAGAATGTAAAAAAAAGTGTCATTGAATTAGCAGATTTCAATCATCTTAGTTATAGAAAACATTAACATGTTATACAACTGCATGGAAAAGTTACAAAAGGATTTTTCTTTCCGGAGTCCTGTAAAATTAAATTTTCATAGAACAATTTTATTTCAAAATTGTCTAACTTGTTTTCGTATTTGGAAGTAAGTCAGTCCTGAAATTTACGAACGAAAGGGGAAGAGCATAAATTATGTGAGAATATTTATGTCAAATTATCAGTCATTTCAACCGCTGTAAACATGGTATGTATGTTTGGAAACACTACCAGAAAAAATGCGATTCTACCGTATTCCTTTAAGTTGTCCAATGCTGTAATAACTATTTTTCAGCATTTCGTGAAACTCGTCGTCATACGCAGTTTGTAACTGATTCTTTGACGATAAAATTAATATTATTAAGTTAAATAAAGTGATATAATAATAATAATAATAAATTTGTACTTAGACGAAGTTATAGAGAAATGAGTATAGTCATCTGGGAGGCAGTTAATAAACCACATTCTGTTATCTTCGTAGAATCATACAGCAGTGAGAAGCATCACCTGAAAGCATAACCTGTTTCTGAGCTTACCACAATTTAATTCAGTTTGTGATTTAATATTAATAATAAAATTAAAAATACTTAAAATATTAGATTACAAGATCGCACCGATCCAGAAAATCATATTTGTAATGATACATCATTTATGACAATTGGTTGAGATTTACTGGAGAAAAGGGCAATAAAAAAACTAACCTTTTGGAAATAAGATATAGTGATTTAATGCATTTTCATCTTTAATGCCAACAAGATTTTTTACAAGGTTAGATGTCCATTTCGACCTTTTTTGATATATCGTTAAACCATGGCGAAATAAATTGATTTATGACAACAAGGAGAAGGACTGCCAACATCTTTCCCACAAAATAGAAAAGCATATTTTCCGCGAAAGTGTGGTTTTTTTTGTAATATAAATGTATTCTTCATTGATAATCTTGTTCAAAGAAACACTGAAGAAATGTCCTTCACTGGCTGTTACTTGGCTATTACTTCGTCGTCGTATACGACCAACGGTCGACCGAAGCGACGCCATTCGGTTATCATGGCGTCCATCGAAGCGAACTCGCTGAATTTATATCTGACGCATTGTAGCGTCTTCCGGTCGATAGGATCGACGTTATTGTTAAGGACTGTTTCCGGTCGCATTTCCCCTCAGTAACCGATGGCCCTTTCCCCTGTCTGTTGTTCCAAGGGCTGCAAAAAGAATAGATTCTTGAGTGTCTTTTCTTGAGCGATGAGCAAAGGAGATAGTCATGGTCATGTAAACGACGGGGAGGGGGTGATCTTGAGCTACTTGATGGTTTCAAGAAGGCGCGGACCCGAACAGTTGCTTTCATAGCTCTCTCACTGCCAAAGACGAGTTCGATTGTTGATTAAATAATTGAGGTTCAATATGATTGGAACATGAAAGACTGTTCCACTGCCACATCGGTTAACTGTTTCAAGAGTCTTGAAATGAATTTATCAATGTAAATATGCCGATCAGTGGGATAACATAGTTAAAATGAAATATAGTTAATATGATCATGATATTGATTGAAGAATCGAAATCTGACACAAGATACGAAATAGCATGTTACGTTCAATTAAACTTCTCATATTGGAGAGGAGGCATTTTTGTATATGAGAGAGATTTCATGTCACTGGTTTTGATCCATTATATACATTAACACGCAGATGTCCCAAAAAAATTTGCGTTCAGTTTCTACGTAACCGGACGGCGCAAATCACACGAATGATGCGTCGTACTTCAGAGCTTTAAAAGGTGAGTCAACCATTTTGTATTGTTTCACCTCGTAACTTTTCCTTTCCGGTATAACAGCATTTAAAAATTACATAAAGAACAGAAGCTACTCGGTTCATATATTTGAAATGTGACTTGACTTTGTGATTCCTAACAAATTACTGCACTGAAATGTACATGGTTGACGTAATACTCCATTGTGCATCATAGTATAGTACTGTTCATAACTGTTGTCAGGTCCTGTTTACAGTGAAATACGAAACTGGGTGACATTTACCTAAAACAATACAGATATAGGTGAAAGAATTGTCTGTCAATAAAATTGTTTCATTAACTAAATAAATAAACAAATAAATTTGTCGAAAGACGCCATTAAAACCGTGTATGACCACGTGGAGGACAATAAACTAATTTACTCCCGGGACTATTCCGTCAATTCTGATCAAAATCCTTAAGGCAAAGAGGGATTTGACATTTCAGCATACTCCTATGATAAGAATAAAAGTAGTTCGGTACGTGTTATAATATAACAGGATACGAACAAATTTATATTTAATATTAAAAAAATGTTCACAAGTACGTATTAATATAAATCATAGATTAGTCGGAAAATATTGTTTATAAATCGTAACTTTAAAATAACTATAATTTCGGTATTTATTATTTCAGTAGATGCCGCCGTAGGCAGGAACCTGCGGAGCCTGTACATAAAATACCCCTCAACCCGAAATAGAAGTCAACGTTCACATTATCACACGGAATATTAGTTTGATTCAATCTGACGAGTTAAGCTGTTTTTTTTTGTTTTGGTAGTACTAGCGTACGTTGAATTAAATCACTGAAATACCTAAAATTGGCATAAATGAAAATTGTACTAATTGCGATTTCAACTACAAAAACATACCACACCGGCCATTTAAATGCGATAATTGCAATTATAATTGATGGTGTAATATATTGCGTCTTATGGAGAAAACTCTTATTTTTTTTGAAAAAATACCAACTTTTAAATCACGATAATTAAGGAAAATTACTTTATTTGAAGTAAATTTTTCGTAGTAGTTTGCACTATTTTATTTACCAACAGATACAAATTAAATCATGCTTTCTCGTAATTATATTCATACTGTTGTGTTGTAAAACAGTTACGCTAAATATGAAGAAAAGGATTTGACGTCTCAGTGAATTGACTAACTTGGAGTGATGGCCTTAAGGTAAATCCTCCGATACCGTAATGAATGACTGAAGCGATCAGTTCGTCCATGGATCCTACGAGAACGAATCTTCGATTGCAGCAGTCGAAGTCGTGTCTCCTTCCGTTCGTCAACGAGTCCCCTCACGTGCTTCGCCACAAATCATGCGATGTTGTTTTTTTCCCTTGAAAGAAATCTTCGGATAGAGGAAACCATTCATCGCGTGATGGTACACGTTGGTTTTTCAACAACTGGTACACACAAATCGTTAATTGGTTCTCCACGACTTTCTTGCTAGTTTTTGCAGAACAGGTGATTCATAGAAAATCTCGAACTTTCCGATTGTCATTCTCTTTCAAACATATTGCGGTCTCCTAAAAGTTTCAGTTTCTGAGTAGATAATAAATTTATTGTCAAAAAACAGTACAGACTGCGTATGACCACGTGGAGGACAATAAACTAATTTACTCTCCGGAAGCAAGCAAGGGACCATCCCATCAATTCCGATCAAGGGCCCTAAGGCAGAGGCGGATTCAAAAATTTCAGCAAAAGTTCCTAGATAAGATAAAAAGTTAGCTGCGAGTTATAATACATATATAATATCAATATGTTTGTAATTTAACGCAAATATGTTACAGAATATGTTAAAAAATATTTAAAATGTTACGGAAAAATGATGGTATACAAACTCGAAATGATCTTGAGAAATATTTGTCGTATAATCCATTCTCTAGATTTTACACTGTTATGATGTGTTGCATTTTCATTAGAATTAATATTATTTCAACCAGTAACATATTCTACTTTTTGATTAAATTATTAGTGTAATATTTGTTCACGAGAGTTAATTTCTCAAAATCTCATTTGTCGATCAACGTTGTAGACTATTGAAATATATTCGTGAATATGTTAATTTTCGTCGTTTAATTTTTTCCTGTATTTATTTTTATTTCATTTCCCCCCGTAATTATAATTTTAATAATCTGTACATATAATAATTAACAAAACGGAAGTATTAGTTTCTTTCAGATTTTCAACTCTTGATAAATCAGAATGAAATCTAGCTTAGATCGCATATCCAAAGCTTAAGATTTTTGAAATATCTTTTCAATCTGTTTGAGATATTTTTTGAGACTTTTTGACAGATTGAGTTTCAAGTAAAGTGTTTCTAAAGTCTCCTCGTAAAAATTCTCCTTACTGTAATGCTACTCTTATTGACGAGGAAATTATAATTATGAATATTCTGTTCACGTTTCTGAGAAACACTAAACCCAGAAATCGTAGCCAAGAGACACCGATGAAAAAGGCAGAGAAGTATGTTATGATCGTTAAAAATGTTTTTTTGTTCAAATAATTGAACAATAAATAATCAAATTCGCAACCAGTGATCTTTTATCATGTTTGAAATAAAGGTGCAACACCATATTCAAAAAGGTTACAAAAAGTATCATAATGACATCACCTCTTTCAGTTTTGTAGAAGATGTGTTAGTTGAATTTTACGTATTACGTGAATCATTTGAACCAATAGGTCATTCTTTTTTCACGAAATGCTTATTGGCGACTTTAGGAAAGGGGAAATCCGTGAAGAAAGAGTAGGTCGCTCTTAATGGCACAAACCAATCATTGATGAATGTGTTCAGATTCCCGATGACTAAGAGATATTCCAGAAAAATATACCTGTTTGATGCTTCCACGGAAAGTTAAAGAGGACGTTAGCACGAGGACTGTAGGAAAATACATGGAAGGTCGGTGGCTCAATAATTCTTCAAAATCGATGGACTCTGCGTGATCAGAATGAGAGCTGGAATATTTGAATGTTTGCGAGAAGTATTAATAAGAAACGTTTATTCCGAATACATGTGCGTAGATGAAGTAATCGGGAAAGACTTTTTAGCCGATAACGGATTGGCTTCTTTTTTTTATTCCTAGTTTCAAATTTTCTTGTAGCATTTAACTAATTTAATATCCACATAAAATCATTTTTGATTTTCCAATCGATCTTGAATAACAGTAGAGGATTGGAATGGAAAACAGAAAGATTTGAGGGATTATTCCTCAAAAACCTTCTTCATGAAATTGCTTATTTTTTTACTGTCTTAATAACTATTGTCTCTGAAAAATGTCTATACGACGAATGAAAAAACTTTGTGTTCGCCAAGACAGTATGAATTTTATTATTAAAAAAAGAAATATTACTAGAATGCTTGAACAATCTTTGATTCCTTTATTGTTTCGTGATATAATTAATGTGAAATAGTTCAGTGGAATGCAGTTAACTCCTAAACGATGTCCTATTCGAAGAAATTTAGTGTCGGTATCGGTCGTTTTACAAACAGAAACTGCAGCAAATAATGAAACTACGCAGGGAAATAACCCAGGTGACCTCTTGAGCATAAATTGTATCGAGAGAGTCCCGCATCGTATTGTACAGTCCCCTGATGTCAACGACCTTTGAAGATGATTTCCCATTTAATGAGAATAAATGGGGGAAGGACGTTTAGGGGTGAATACGACATCCTTCAAAATCAGATGTTATTGATATGCAGAACGAAAATAGATACATGAGCAGGAAATCTACGGGAAATATTTTACTCGCCCTGGAGTCGAACGTGTGAGAACTATACGCATCCAAAGTTAAAATAAATTAAATCAAGTAGAAGTATGCTACAAACTGCACGTGACTATGTGGCGGATAATAAACTAATTCACTCTCCGGAAGCAAGCAAGGGACCATCCTACCAACTCCGATCAAGGACCCTAAGGCAGGTGTGTCAGTCAGTACACTCCAATGATAAGAATAAATAATAATTCGCT
>NNCF01127272.1:55173-93166 GCA_002313205.1 Laupala kohalensis
CCCATGTAAAAACAGATACGCCATGAAGTCGACAAACATGAATTCACGAAATTGAATTTGGAAAAAGCAACATCCGAACAAGAACCTTGATGTTGCATTCAGATCAGTAGAGTACTTACAACTTGTGAGGCTCTGGACAGGTGCCTTTTTGCAGGACCTCTATTCTAATCACTTTCCAAAGTGCTTGCAAACTGTATTAATTACGTAAAATAATTTGAAATTGAATTTGGGGTTTATTTAAAAAGAAGATCAGTTATTATTTAGTTTACTTTAACTTAAAAAAATAGTACATTTCAGTTCAATTTTGCGTCTTTATATTATTTTTGTGACCTTTGTTTATTCGGAAGTCCCTAAGAGCACGAGTCCCGGGGCGCACCGCCCACCCCACGCCTTAGCCGAAGTACGCTAATGTTTCAGAACACTCTGGAAGGGAATTTGTGAATACGGTCACACACATTAGAGAAATACATAAGTTAAGCGATCATTAGTGTTTTTATTGGAGCAAATTTTTTTTCAGACAAATTAGTAATAAAAGAAAAAAGTGAAGTATTTGAAAAAAAAAGTTTAAAACTGAAATTTTCAATATTTTCTTGACGCGGAGTTTTAGAAACGAATGAAATTCGAAACAAACGTGTGAGATGAAGTGCACAAAGAAATACACTACATTCAGTTTCTTCCCTGGAACCATCTCTGTTGTGGCTACTCCCTACACCGCCGGACGTAAAGCTAAAGGAAGTTTCTCCAAATTCACCATCAGAAGTGGCAGCACGCGACGTCGATCGTCCCAAATCACCAACCAGTTTGCGATGAAATCTCACTACTCGCGCGTATTCTCTCATAATCGCAAGGTTTCGCTCGCAATGTGAACTCTGCGATGCAGCCATTTAAAATACACGTATAGTAAAAGTCACCATACTTTGCTTCGAGAAATACAGTTTTGAATTAGTCACAGTAAATTACTTTATTTTCCTTAATGTGGTCATATGCAGTTCGTAACAGCTTTCTTGACCGTAAATTATTTATATATGTATTTATTATTTGTCAATCTAACTAGATTGATGATTGTATAGAACCTGTACTCATGTACAGAACCCCATCCTGGCCCGGGTTTTTCTCCGGTTTTCCTTCGGGTAGAGGCGGATTTATCATACAGGTTCTCTAGGCTTTGTCTAGGGGCGGGTCTATTGTAACAATAAATCGTCAATTTAGTGTTATTTCAATTTTTAAGCACTATACTCAGAATAATCTATAGTTCGATAATAACTTGTACATGTAATTTTTTGCTTAAAATTACAAACATATTGACATTCTATTAGTATTATAACTCGCAGCTAACTTTTTATCTTATCTAGGAATTTTTTGCTGAATTTTTTGAATCCGCCTCTGCCTTAGGGCCCTTGATCGGAATTGATGGGATGGTCCCTTGCTTGTTTCCGGAGAGTAAATTAGTTTTTTTTCCCCTCCACGTGGTCATACGCAGTTTGTACTGTTTTTTGACAATAAATTTATTATTATTATTATGTAGAGCCAACGCTTTTACTTCGCCATCGTCCACGGTTTCCTTTAGTGTTCCAAGGATTTATTTCGTAGAGGTTGGCAATTTGTTTAAGGCAGTCATGTTGAATAATTTTAGGCAAAGTACCAAAGTGACTTTGAGTATCGTAGTACCCTCTGTTTCTCTTTGCAATTATCGCATGAGAACATATTTCATCGCAGGCAGAGTGAACACTGGGTAAGCCCGAAAAGCACGCGAATAAGTGCGACACACTGTTATCGATGCTCCGGAGACACTCAGGTCTCGTACCTTACTAGGGCAAAACCTAAGAGAGCGTCCAGGGGTGAATTCCGCCGTCGAACTTGATGGGGCAGTGCGTATAATCCTATGCGAGAGAATCGATTCAATTAAATAAAATTAGATGAAAAATAATACCAAGATGCTCTTCTTGGCACACTGTTTTTCCAACTATAATATGTGGAATAAATATTTATTTTTGTACAAGTGATTTCGAAAATTTTGGAGATAATTTCTCGATTAGAATTCAAAAATGAATAAAAATGTGGACTCGAATCTCTGGGATATAATATTACCTGCTAGCATACCATTATTCTATGGATGCTTAATCCCTTAGAAATTAAAAAAAAAAAGCTTCAAGTTCCGGGGAGAAGACAATGTCCCTTTCGTATTCTCCTCATTTACCACTAGTGATATAACCGAAACTTCAGTACTAGCTAATAAACGTTCCGTAACTTCGTAGATGCGGTAGTGACCGCTCCTAAGAAAACAGGATTCAGCGAAGTAGTGGCGGTGGCTGCGGAGGCGACCGGTCAGTGCGTGAGTATAGTACATATGTGAGAGTGTGTCGAAGTGTCACTGACCTCTGGCCATGCACTTCCACAGGGAGAAAAGGAAGACATCTGTTGGCAAGTGCTGTTGAATGAGAATATCTGTACGACACGTTTTAATCAGGGGATACTCAAGGGTCAGTTTTAGGTCCACTATTTTCCTCCCTCTTGGAAACAATTGAAAATAAATAACGTTATTTAAACAATTAATTGGGGATGTTGATTTGTTTAATAATAAAATTTTAATAATATATTTACTTTTCTATTTGATAAGGAATATTTCGATCCGAATATTCAAACTTCGAGGACATAAAGTCGCATATTTTCACGCTTCTTGATCGAATCGTATTAATTGACGTTAAATAATTGGTGCGTGATTTGACGTTCACTCATAAAAGATCTAAATGAAAAATATACGCAAATATATTGATCATGTTTTTTTTAAGATACTCATGTTTCAAATCAGTCTCAAAATACACGCCCGATGGCACAAATCAGGTTCTAGTATTTTCATTTTGATACGGATTTGTGCCTTAAAGTAATATTTATTTTCCAGAACTTCTAAGATTACTGAATAATGTGGATTGAAACGATAGGGCAAAACACTTCTTTTAGTAGTGCAGGGTGCTATTCAAATTCTTTTTTATCTTTTTTCGGTTCATTAATTTTTACTATATTGTAATTATAGTGTTCTGAGAGTAATATTAGAGAAGGGAAAAACTAATTTGATTTGAAAATAATTTTGAAACGATTTTTCATCCAAGTTTTACAGAAAATATTTCTTCCTATCGTTTTCGTATTTAAAATATTATATTAATAATATATAATATTAATATAATATATTATATTAATATAATATATTCTATTATTATATTATATTAATATTATATTATATTAACTTCGTTCTTAATATTATATTTTCAATGTTGTCATTCCTTATTCACATCACATGTATTATTGTAGGTTTATGAAATTCATTATTACCATATTTTTATTATGTGAAGGAAACAAAATTATATTATCTTCCACAATTTTAATTGATAGTTTTATTATGAAACAGACTTGTTTCGGGGAGATTTCCCCAACAATAAATACACAAGAAATGTAAAAATACAAAATACAATTTATGAAAAATGAATGAACCTGAACATAGAAAGATTGTATCTTAGAGAGGTTCTAAGTAACAGGGGATCAACATAAATAATTCGGCCTCAATTAAATATAAATCGATTGAATCTGAGTACTGAGAAAAACAGTGCCGGAGTGAATGGATAACAGTCATGTGAAAATGGATTTGACAATAAGCATAAGACGGAGGAGAAGACTAACTCAATTTAAAATACTGTATTAGAAAAACAGTACAGGAATTTATCTTTCTGTCTTTAGGTTTATGATTTAAATTTTACGTTGTTTTTTTTAGATTTCTTGTGTATTAATTTTGTTTGTTGATAATGGGGAAATCTTCGCAAAACATGTGTGCTTCGTAATAAAACATATCAATTCAAATTTTGGAAGATCATTTAATTTTGTTTCTTTAACATAGATTATGCCTTCCACAATATGTTAGTTGCAACCGCGAATATATCAGTTCTAAATCTCTGAAAGTTTTTTGACCCCGATCTGACCCCTGTGAGCTTCCATAACATATTAGGAAAATGCACGGGAGGTGTCTCGCTGGCTTCCGAAGCGTGAAGTGGCGATTTCGCAACGTATACTGTTTTACGACAGTACATAATTAGTGTTAAAAATTATTAACTATTTAGTAATACGCTTTGCTTGCATACGCGTGTGTAGAATTGCTCAACGTTGTTCACAACACCTTCAGCAAAATCGAACGTCGCGGTCGGCGCTTGTGGGGCACGAGTTAACTGCCAATTTAACTGCCTCTGCATGTTGCAAACGGCGATTCGCAACCAAATAGGGAAGCCTTCAATTAGTTTAAGTAGTAACCGTAGTAATCCGTGTATTTACGAGTCGTCTACCATCGTAATGTGGTAGTTCGACACTTTTTTTCTTTCGTTTCTTTGGTTTTACTCGACGTAAAGGTCAAGTGAAGAAAGAAATATTTGCATATGCTGTTGAGTTGTCATCTTTTCTCGTTTTTTCGTCTTTTTGTGCTAAAAATGTCGAGATGTTCAAATTATTGATTTTTTTCGTTGATTGGAAGTAAGAAAAAAAATTGATTTTTTTGGTCTCTGTCGATCAAACAAGTCATAATAAAGGTCCAATCTTTGTACCTCCCACTTCTTAACGCGGATCATCTTTTTTTGTGGTCTGTTATTTTTTTTTTTTTTTTTATCGTTTCCAAAATTCTGAAAATACAACATGAAAGAATCCACACAATATTTTCGTTCATAAAATCGTTTGTGGTGTAAGAACATAACAAATTGTTTTCTACGCGTCTCCGACCTCATTCTAATATTCGTGTGCAATAGTTAAGCGTTTTAACGATCAATTCATCACAAATAATTTGCGAAGAGAAGCACCAAAGCAGAGAAATAAATCTACAGCAAAACTTCTAAAACATGATTAAATCAATTTGTATCAATTTGTGAAGTAATTCAACTTGAACGAATATTAAGAATATTTCGGGCAATTATACATTTGACAGAAAGAATTTCAATGGCAATACTAAAAGAATCACAAATTTTCCTTACTTTTACAATATTATTTTCAACAGTCTGTTGTTTTCGAAAATACAGTTATACGAAGTCGTGACCTGAATTGTTCATGAAATGTTACAATAAATTTATTATAAGAAGCATATCCACTATTGTGTCTAGGGACAGTAACATCTGGTAAACATAGAGTAAGGATCTCTTCGTTAATCAAATTTTCTTCTAGTTATCTCTTTTTTCTATCATTGTCTCAGAGAATGGTAAGGTTGAGAGGTAATATTACCTCTCATAATCAGGTACAAGTTCAATAACAAGAATCTGAGTCATAGGATCACAAAGGAAATGATTCACCTCCTCTAAAGGCACAAGAAAATATCTTCTGAAACAACGCTAGTATCCTTAGACCTGGAGGTGCGGAAAAGGTACATGAAAAAAGTCAAAGAGCCATGATTTCTTTCAGACCTATGTTGTTTTATTATACTGTTGGCGACGTTCGATACTTTTACTTTAAAATAAGATATTAAAAAATTATCTTAATAGGATGTTTGTTCATCTTTATACTACAGACCAGTGAAATCACTTTAAAGAGTGACGTTTATTTATAGATACACATCGATCACAGGTACTAGATATTACATAAAATTGTGCCGTACGGATATATACGATAATCGTAATTCAAATTTAAAAAATATTTGCTTAGTTCAGTTTTCCACATATATAAAGGTTGTGTTAATATTGTAACTTAAATGTATTGACATAAGACCACATTGCGGGCAGTAAACTTATTTACTCTCCGATATCAAGCAAGCAAGGAAGGCACCATCCCATCAATTCCAACCAAAGGCCCTAAGGCATTGTTGGATTGCACCCCTCTAAGGGAAGATTAAAAATGTTTAGCTACATGTCATAATATCAACAGCTATCGTAATATGAATACCAAAAAATTAATGTTAAATGTACTGCAAAAAGGAAATTAACAAATAAGCATTATTTCCAAATCTTTAAATTATTCGGAAAATATTGTTAACAAATCCTTACTATTAAAATTACTAAATTCCAGATTAATAATAATAATAATAATAATAATGAGACTAGAGAGCCAATATATAAAAACCGCCTCTACCCGGAGGAAAACCGGTGTAAAACCCGGTCCAGGATGATTTAAATAGTTTTAACTTTAATACTCTAATTTTTGTATCCTGTGTAGGAAGTATTTGGTTTTCCCTTAAGTCGAGAAAAGTCGTCTCTTGTAATGCGACGATTAGACGCTCTACTCACACTCCACTGTTATTTATAGAAATGTCTGTGTCTCTCACTGCGTTGACAGAGACATTTGCAGAAATTTCAGACGATGGGAACAGCGGTTGAACGACTCTCTCATGTTAATTGATTTTTATTCCGTGAAATGCGATGCCTAATGAATAATATCCGTTGATATAATCATTCGAAAAATTTTGTTGATCAAATATGTACATTCCTGCTCTAATGGTGAGAACATGACATGTTATTATTACGTACAGGAGAAGTAAGCAAATAATTTGGGAAGAGATTTATTTATAAATTATTATCTTGGAGTGTTTGATCAAAAAGAGAAAAATATTCCCAAGATACTAGCGTCTAAGTTACGTTAGTGGTTCAGAATTCTATATTTTAGCAATATTTAGTTTAGATTAAAATGGACGGAAAACAATAAAATAGATGTAAATTTTATTTAAGCCCTCGAACCTTCACTAAAATAAATTTTGGGACATTTATAGAAATATCATTGATATCTACTAAAAATAATTATCATTGAAGGTTTCGTATCGGTGGAAATCGCTGGAAAGAGATCACTCTCTGAGCTTCTATTTTATATTATGGTGCGAATTAAATTAATGAAAATTTATGACATAATTGTTCATTTAGTTATTGCATTAAGGCATCTCCTTTGATTACACGTAATCTGTAGTCCTTTGAACTGATACCTTCGTTGGGGTTAAAGTTTAGGGTTCGAATCTGGATTGTTTTAATCTCTCGTTATTCCCGATGTACGATACTACATTGGGTTGATTTTTTATTAAATGCATATTCAAAATATTGAATTTAAAATAAATATAGAATTTTTATAATGATTCAAAAATGTATCAGATGTAAACTTTGAATAAACTTCGATGAATATTTACAATGAATAAAATTTAAATATACTCAATATTCTTGTAGGTAGATTCACGATGTTTTAGTCAGCACGTATTCTTAGTACATGTATATTTTTGTAATACATTTTTTTCAGTATAAAAATATTTGTTCTGTAGTATGCTAAAACATATGGGTACAAAAATTATTTACTTTCATCCCATGGTACAACACTCTTCATCAATTGAAATAGTTTTCTTTCCTGTCCATAGAACTCAATATACCTCATTTTAATCTACGTGGCAATATGTTTTTTAAATTAATTATTACTCTTTTTAATCCAATAAAAATCTGTGGGACGACGATATCAAAGTTGATGAATATTATTTTCCACCGCAACGGAAATAAATTTTACTGAAAAATGTAGGAACAGATTTGATTAAACCGTTCCATACGATCATTCTAATCGAAAATTTGAGAGCAGCGCACTACATATTCAGTTAAGTATACTATACTAAATACCTACACTAAAATGTGATTTAAACTCAGTCCGCTAAGAAGAGTCATTGTGGAGACCCTTCAAATGAAATGTACCCCTCTCCTACATTTATTATTGACAAGTCAACGTATTAGCATATGTCATTACACCTTTGCGACTCGGTTAAACCGGTTAACCGTGAGAAGCAGGATGTAGACTTTCTCTCGATTCCTTTCACAGGTCGATGCATATCCATAACGTTGCGAGATGAGTCATTTATCTTCTCGTTTCGACTGGCGGAAAAATGATTCCGAAAAAGTGTCGGGTTGCCAGTCTCTCGCGGTGAGCAAACTTTTCGCGCGATTTCACTCGGCCTGTTGCCAGATCCTCGATTGACTTGTTAGTGCATATGATTCATCTCAATTCTGCATCACAGACGTCTGCGTTGTTAGTTAGTGCTCTCGTAATTTCAGAATCAATGTAAGTTTGGATGGCTCGTGTCAGATATATTCAAATCGTTATTTCTATTTTGAATGATAATAATAAATCTATTATTTAAAAGAAAGCAGTCACACACTGCGCATGGCCATGTGCTGGACAATAAACAAATCTCCTCTCCGGAAGCAAGCAAGGGACCATCCAATCAATTCCGATCAAGGACCCAAAGGCAGAGGTAGATTTAATATTTCAGCACACTCCGAAGACAAAAAAAATAGTTAATTCAAAAGTGGTAAAATATAAAATTAACACACAAAAAATTGAATATAGTAGAATACAAAAAAATTTTTTTTTTCTCAAATACGTTATTGTTAAATCTTTAAATTATCAGAAAATATAGTTTACAAATCGCAACTATTAAAATAACTGTATTTTCAATATTAATTATTGCAATAGTATTGATGAGACCGCTACCCCCAGACAAGAGCCAATACAAAATCCGCCTCCACCGATAGGAAAACCGGGGAAATACCTCTGTCAAAACATGGAATTTTGCAGAACTGACTTAAGCTAAAGCTAAAGGTGAGGTGAAGTTTAGTATGCTATTGTTCATAAAATGGTTGAAAAAATTCAACGTATTAATATACAATCGAAATCCACGTTTTTCACTCTCCTGGAGTTAATACATAAAGTCCTAGTAAAAATCTGTTTATTAATGTCAATATTCCAATGAGCAGTCGAAGACATGGTACCTCGGTTCCGGGAGTCTGCCGCGCCAATCGTTTAAATACCAATTTCTTAAATAAAATAGTATAATAATAAATAAATAATAAAATAAATACTTCTAAAAATATATAAATATCAATTTGTTGTGAACAAAGAAAAAGAGTCATATTACTATCAGGTTGTGGTAATAGGAACCATAGGTGGGGTTTGAAAAATTAATATACTCGTACAGAACTATGATCGGAAAAGGAATATAAAAATAAATTTCCTACTATTCCAGCTCGTAACGTAATTTAATTCCCAAAAATTCCCAAAATGGAGGCAGGGAAAATAAACAAAGCATTGGTGGGCCATAACATCCTGCTATACCTCATATCATCGAAATTTGATAAGAAAATGTTCGGTGAGTGCCGGGCAAGTTCATTATAACAGGTCACTTTTCTTTAGAACTGCATTATCATCTCTTCTCCGTTGGTGCAATGGAGATAATTCTCGGCAGTTCTTTTCATTGAAGAAGCGAGTGCATAAGCAGAATAACTCGTCCGAGCGAGGCCTGAGAGAAATTAAATAGACGCATAAAGAGCGGGAACGTGCTGTCACTGGTCGCCGGGTCCTTAACACTCCTCTAATGATCATCGTCTTCATCAAGATGACGTCACCTCATCGCGATTACGTCACCGAGACAGTGCGTCGGTCCTACGATGATTCTGAACAGTATCGCATCGCATTTACGGCATCGTAGATGCATATGAATAGGTGATTGCGAAAAGGGACCTACGTCACAATATATATTTTTGAGTTAATTTGGAATTCTTACAGGTAAGCACACATACTTGTGGTCATAAAACATGTATAAAAGTTTTTTTCCAAATTTTTAGTTAAAAAATTGTTTCTTGTATCTAAATTTCCACTTCATATATAAAAAATTCGTAAGACTTTATATACATATAAATGTTCTATGGGCATGATTTTTAATTTGACGTATATATGAAAGGCACTATCTCCCTTATTTCTACATAATATAATTCGAACAACGTATACACATGGGAACTCGTAATTTAATATTTAACTATATTAAAAAGTACAAAAACGATTCTTGACGGAAATAAGACCACGCTAGATCACGTCTTCGTCATAAAATACACCTATTCTTTGAATGTTATGAAAGTGGTAGGATCCGTATTTATATACAATTATTTGTCGTTGCTGTTTTCCGTAAATTACGAATTGTCGCTTAATAGTATAGGATTAACACTGTTAGAAATACAAGATGACATTAAATGAAATTGTGTATGAGGCCACTGTTCAATAAATGTCCTTAAGTTGAATGAACGTGTTCATTTAATTTCAAATACATGTTCATGAATTCTTTTGGTCATGAAATTCATTTAAAAAATAATTCGCTCTCATTTCTGCTCAGACAACCACTGTTGATGAAATTTTTTGATCAGATTGCACCCACGTTAAAAACAGAATTAAATTGAAATTGATGAACGTTCAATTGAGTTAAAGGTTTCCTCAATCGCACACGAAAATTAATGAATAGTTACTCAAATACAGTTTAAGAAAAATGAAATTTGGCAAGGAGATAGTTTACATGTCCAGGATGAACATAGGCTAACATTTATTTTAAAAATGTATGAAAAGAAAGATACAAATGTTTTCTGAAAATAAATGTAGATAAAATCGGGAGAAAGAGTGTTATATGAGCGTACGCCGCTTAAACGACTAGAAATAGGTGACAACTGTTAATGGCAAAAATTAACCTAAATTTTCGATAAAACGTTAATAAAAATAGGAGTTATAAAATACTTCAATTTAAGAAGAAAAAATCAATCATCCTCAAATTTAATGAATTATTTGTTTTTTTCATTTAACAAGGAAAAAAGTGCCTTTAAATCGTAAAATAATAGTTTAGATTTTACAAGAATTGTAGTGAAATGGTTCGGCCGCGTCACACCACGGAAGCGAAAATTCGACCGGCGCGTGTAGTGTATACAGAAAATATATTTGTATTAAATTAGTATTACTATGAATTTGAAAAATTAGGATGCTGTACGTGTTTTCAAAAACCAGTAAGTAAAAGTTTTTTGATCTTATAGCATGGATAGAATTCATTTTTAAAAGAAGATTAGTGTAAGAAAATTCCCGAGCAACGTCGGATAATCAGCTAGTATTACTATTTTACAATAAGGACTACGAAATTGTGTTTTTTAACCTTTTGAAGTCTCACCAGAATTATTAGATACTCCTTGCGAAATTCTTCGCTTAACTCTCTTAACGTATCTGGCGAATCACAGTGCAAAATCTTTCTCTCCCGGAAACATGTTTGGACGGCAATGGAGAAATTGGACAGGCATTTGGTGGTAAGAGAATGTATTTGCTATTTGATTACTCACATAACAAATTTGAATAACGTCCTTCGCATCACAAACGCCGTGTTCGGAAGCCAAGGAAACATTCAGTAAGTGACACACAACTCTTCGGCTTTAGGTCGTGGGTATCTCGTCTAATGATTGGCACTAATTTATTTGAAAATTAATGGGGAGATCCTCGGTCGTATATTTATTACAATGTTCTTGGTACGTAACATATTTAATCTATACAAATAAAAGTGAATTAATTGGAATTTCTATGGTAAGGAAATAGGAAAAATTAATTGATGAAAAAATTAGTAATTACTTACATATAAGCTTACAATACTGAAAACTTCTTTTTTGTATGCTTTCTTCGTGGTATTTAATTTTTTTTAATAAAAATTTAATACCACGAAAATATATAGATGTGAATACTAACATATGAATTGAGAATATTATATAAGAACTCAGAGTATTGCTGGACAAAACGAACTGAAAAAGTTCAACCTGTTGACTAGTGTTTTAATACCAGAGTGTCTTGTAATGATTGTTTCAAGTTTATTTCCAAATCCCGAGCAGCATAGGGTAGCTCTGGTAGCAGACAAATAAATCAACACACAATACACGTATTAATAGACAGACGGAAATGAGACAAAAGGAAAAAAAGGGAAGAACGGGTAAAAAAAAACATTTCTGCAATTTTCATTAAAATTATTACTAGATTAGTTTTATGTGAGTTGGTGAAAATTATCAATGGCATCAAATCCGACTTTTCTCACCCTAAAACAAAAATACGCAAACTCATTATGCTACTTCAGTCGATATTTCACAATAAGCAAACCAAACTACCCAATTACAACGATGAAGTTACCCCAAAAATTTAGGGCAGTTTCACAGGAAGATCCCGACGTGAATTCCTCTTCGATGGTTTTATTCTTCCTTCGGTCCAAACTTTTGGAAAAGGCATAAGACGAATTTTTACCTGTTAATTAAATTGTGAGTTCAATGATCAGAAGGTCAATATAACATTGCCTTTTGGGGGGGGGGGGAAGCTCCGTTTCTTAACTTAGACATTATAAAACAATTTGAAGGTAGTACCCTGCTCCAACTGATTAGACCCGGCACGTATTGTACAGAAGACTGAATAGGTAAAGGAAATCAGTACGAATGTTGAGACTGTTTAAAAATCCCATGGCTTTTGATTGAGCACGGAGCCACGCTGAATCCGAGATAGTACTCTAGCATTCATAAAAAGAGAATCAATAAGAATTTTGGAAGCCGAGTTTCCTAATGAAACATTTCATGCAGTAAATGAGACACATTAAGTCAGAGCAATCCACGTATTTTGTGCCTTTCTTACATGAAAGCTCTAAAATTCCATCGATAATTTTCTTTATACACACATTTCAATTTTTAAACCAGGACTCATGTAAGAAAATGTACGAGACCGCGTGTACGAATAGGATGTACAAACCAATGACCTCCTAACCTTCGCGAAATAAAAAATTATCATGTTTATTTACCACTCGGTTTTACAGCTCTACAGTTTTATTACAGAAGAAATAGTGGTGATAGTAATGCTCGATTGCTTTATGTCTTACTCTGCCGTGTGCATCGGAGGTTCTTGAGAAACGTTTCATTTCTCAATCAAAACATTTAAGATCCCGTACTTTCATTTATGAGAGAATATATCAAATTGCTTGTTTGATTGCAGCGAGGAAAAGAGCATGCATGTATCTGGATTTGATGTATGACTATTTGCATAAGGTTATACTCTAAAGACCAGGAGGTTATCGGCGTAAATTCTGAATAGAAGGAGAGAGTTTGACAGCGGAGGAATTTTTCCGTTTGAGGTGGGTGTGGATATATCCAAGTCATAACTCTGCGCTCTTTCAGTAACTCAGAACATACTTCGTAATATTTGTAGGGGTATTTAACAGTATTGTATGAAGACAAGAAAGCAAGTACGATAAAATAACACGTTATGTAATAGTAATTATATCATGTATTTTCCATTCTTTTCAAGTTAAAATTCTTCTTGTATTCGTATCACATACAGTTGCATTTTCAGGTTGTGCAACATAATTCAGGAGACGATTAGAGGTTTCTTATTATGTTTCAAGCGTTAACATGTTTGAAATTTCACTTTTCAGGAGAAAAAATATATTTGCGAACCTTATAGTAATGTAAAAAAAGGTGGGGGGGAAGAAGTGAATAAGATCACATTTTTATATCATTTCATTTTTTTATTTCACACTCTCAATATTATCCCTTTACCCCCAAGAGAAATATATCTTTCCAGTTTAATTCCCCCAAAATACTCTAATTTTATTGTACACGTGCATGACGTCACCAAGAAAAAAACAATTATGACTTTTATGGACGATGAATATATATTATATTTATTTTGGAATGCAACATTTCGTCGCGTGATTTGAGTCGTCGTCAGATCTAAACAAGAAACATGGATGTAACAAGAGATCAACGGAACATGATATTAAACGAAGATATAACACGAAATATATTTACAAAAAAGCAGAAATGGTACAAACAAGTTCTAAAAGTGTATCCTAAAAACTCGATAATTTTTGTGGGTGCATAATTTCAAACTCCCACTCTCCTTATTGTCAAATAACATTTGAGACATGCAACGATTGTAACAAGTTATTGGTCTAATATTAATTTGTAATCTCAGTTTATCAAGTGATAGTTATTAATGCAATATATTCGTCGTCCATGAAATGTCGTAATCCATAATTTATTTATTCACCAAAATTAGATCGATCATCTGTTTATAAGGTATCGCTGTATGTTAGTTAAAGAAAGAAAGTGAGAAATATGGTATTTAGGTGTAAAAAATAAAACCAAGGAAATATTTTATACTTAAAGCCATGTAACTTTACTCAGAGAAAATGTAACCTAACAGAAAAATGAAACGGAACGCACTGTTTATAAGGTTATTGTAAAGTAGTGGGAGTAAATTAGTTTATTGTCATCGACTTCATTGTAGGCTGTTTGTAACAGTTTTCTCGACAATAAATTATTACTTAATTCACTGGCTTGATGTTGGTACAGGACTTGTTCACAGTGCAGCCAACGCATTTACTTCGCCATCGTCCTTAAGGGTAATGAAAAGTGTACCCCACCGTTACGTTGGTAGAACTTTCAGATTTCTTAAAACTTAAATCTATCGCCAACACCGGCCATGCTCTTTCCTCATCGAGCGAGTAGAACGAATATTATCTTGTTTCTCAGGTCGCTGGAACTAACTTACATTTTTACAGCAAATCGTGACTCTGATGGCTACTACTTATATTTATTCGGATGTTACTTAAATTGGTAGAAGTTGGCAATTCGTCTTAGGCGGCCATATTGCATTATTTTCGAGAAAGTTAACATGATTTTGAGTATAGGAAGAAAGGACTCTAATGACCTCGTGTTGGCGAGTCCTAAAACCCCAAGAAAATAGAAATATAGGAAGAGCGTTATTGTTTCTCCTTTGGATTTCCCAGTCTCAGTTATTCCAGAAAAAAACTTTTTTTTTCAGTATTCTTAGCAACATCATTAACTTAGAGAGACGGGGAGTTGCGACATTTCAAAAGAAGCCATTAACAATGAACGGGTCAGAATTGATGTCTCCTTCATTTTGAAGTAAAGAGAAGATACGTGCAATGCGATATCTTCAAATGAATAGCTGTTATAAATTGCACCGTTTAACATTTACGTAATGTTTGCGGACATCGAGAGATCGTTTGACGCGCGTTTTTATTTCACTAGATTATTTATTACACATTCAGCAAGAATTCCTTTTGATTTGTTTTCATACATCTGCTTGAGGAAATAGTTACTTTTTATTTCATACACTTTTCCATCAATTATACTGTCAACGTTAAACTACACTCAATTTCTTCATCCCAATTATAGACATAAATGCTTATCTTGTTTTTCGTAAAGCGATTTATTAGTTACGTAGATTTTAATTTGTAGAAATATAAGAATATATTTTAAACTAAAATAAATTAATTATTTAGTCCTACTAGGGTGACGGAGACTTCATTTTCTGCAACGAGCCCCCTAGTTCATCTGTCAAACATACACTGTTAAAGATATAAATATAATTTTAATTTTCTACTTGTGTTAGATTGCATACTGGTGAAAATTGCTAGGATTTTTTAAGTTTTGTTCAAATTTTGTACTTGTTAATTTATAATTGATTAAATATCTTACGCTTTTTCTTCTATTTTTTCATTCACAAAAGACATAGTGATATGCACATGAAATTACTTTATTGAATTAATTTTTATTTTTGAAAAAGACCTTATTTTTCTTTTCCAGTGTGTAATGTATCCTATACATCATTTGTACCTAGGTATATTTCTGGAGTCTTTCTAAAAGAAATGAGGTTTCAGTTTTGATTATTGACATAATAAGATGTATTTTGGGATTAAAGAGTTGTTTAACATGGTCTCATTTCTGGAAAGGAGTTTTAGTGTTTTTTTAATATTAGAAAATACGTGTGTTACAGATTTCACTGTTTTTTTTTACTCATTCATACGAGTTTTCTAACTTTGTTTTATTGTTGCAATCATTACGGGATTTGTGGCAAACTTCGATCCCAAACATGAGGGAGTTTGATTTCAGGTTAGAATTGTACGCTAATTACTAGAAGTGTTTGTAACATCTATTGACAGTATGTTTATGCCGTCTCATACGAGGTGGCACCGCGACTTAGGTTTTAGCGCGCTGGATTTTTTTACATTCATTTTTGTCAACAAAATTTTTTGTCTGCTTGTACATTTGTTCTGTTTATAACAGTTTTTACTTTTCATTACTCACTATGTATCATCATCTGCAATTTTACGTCATTTTTATGCGATCAATTAGCTTTACCATCCATTAATGTTTGTTTTATTAGGAACCAGCTCGTTTTCCCCCGCGTTGCGAGGGGTTCTTAAATAATATCCTAAAATCATATGTTAATTTATACAGAGTGTATCAATGATGATGTTACAAACTTCCAGGGATGATGGAGGAGGACAAATGGATCAATTTGAGATAAGAAACCATATTCCGAAAACAATCGAGTCAAAAGTTATAAGCAAAATTCTACTCATTTAATTCCGTTAACAATGATATTAGCAGCCAATTTTAATTGTTCTTCTGCTCTTATAATTTCGTCAATATTAACCATACTTTTCATTACATTTGCAATAACCCTTGTAAGAGTCCTTTGAAATTTTAAAGGATAACGTCGATTACTTTTTTCGATTTTTATGCCAGAGACATTCCAAATAATTTTATCTTATAAGTTAAGATGGAAAGAAAAAGACCAAAAATTCAAAACTGCTAACTATATGGTTATCGCGATGCTTGTAAGCTGAGAGCATAATTATTAAACTAATATTTTTTTGAAATTTCCAAATACCGCCTGTGAGTCCTGAATCGCCACAGCAGGGGGCATTTGATTTGTGTGTATCGAGAAACCTTGACGGGATGTAACCCGGAAACTGTAATGCTCTCGCCTCGTTGAAAATGTCTCACTCCATGATATGTTATCGTCTTTGGAATTCGGTTGAACCGGAGTTGAGAGTAATTGTTATTGGAAAAACGTCTACATAAACATTGAAAACTACTGGGATATATAGGAAGTCGGAATGTTAACCAGTTTAGTCACAGATATAATATCGTATGGTTAATATTCGATTCAACGCTACACTATTTTCGAAGAACATAAACTATTACTGATGTATTAATACAATCAAGAGAATCTTAAATAATATTTGACGTTTTTCTTCTCATATAAGTTTCGAAAACATTGTTATTGTGAAAATATTAGATCGAGATATTGTGACAAAATTATGTTCCGAGGGCATCTCATAGCGAAATCGTGATTTTTTTAAACCCTGTCTCATATGGTACCTGCCCGTTGTCAGTGCACGAGCTCTAGAATTTTTATAACTTTAATATAAATGGTACATTATATTCAGATGATAATAATAAATTTACTGCCAGAAAGTAAATACAAACTGCATTTGACCACGTGAAAGTCAATAAACTAATTGTCCTGCATCAAAATTCAAATAATCAAAATTAATTTTGAAAGTGTTCTCAAAAACGTGTTTTAAAATTTTAGGATCGCAAAGAATTATTAGTATGTATTACGTTCGAATGTAGTGGGAATTCACGTTATAGATTCGTAAGGACATATTTAAACAATTTCTCACAGGTACAATTCTTCATCAATGTGGAAGGTGATTTACAATGTTTTTCCGTTTGCAAAACTTTTGCATTATTGTTGGGTGGTTTCTCCTTCTTTGAGATCTAGTGTTTTAGAATATTAACTTAGAGCAGAACACCTCTTAACCGGTTTCGGTTCAATTGGTCCTCGAATAACCGGATTATCCCGTGGAACAGTTTTTCTTGTATCAGCGTCTAATAACCGGGAGATTGTTTAACGCGCCTTTGCTGAAAGTTCCTGAGAAGTAATTCGGGGTGACGCGAAGTATCTTCAAATTTCAATTTCAGTAGGGCGCTTTATTTACAAAAAAATATTATTTATGTACAAATTTGTGGCGAGGTTTTTTTTTGCCTGTACGCCTGTAAAATTCCCCTTAATTAGAGCCGTGGGCTGTGCATACAATGCCCTGGTATTCACTCTCATTGAATGGATAGTTGCAGTTTTAATTTTGCCAATATTTATTTTTGAACTGAAAATGATTGTAATTTTATTTACTTGTGATTTGTATCGTAATTGTATTTTTTAGCATCCTTTAGTGCTTCTAAAATATTGTTTTATTTACTTGTAAAATATATTTTAAGTATACTGCAACTACCGATTAAATGAGCACCGTTGGGAACCACGGTCAGGACACGAATATATACAATTAATATAAACATATTTACAAAAGATACTTAAAGAAGAGAAAGAAATTATAAAGCGATATAATGCGATGTTTGTGTTGTGACGGGCAGAACGGGGGTGGGGGATGGGGAAGTTGACTGGTTTTATTCCCCTCTTGTTTCAGAGTCTATATTTCTATAAATCGATATTTGTCTGTTCTAGAATGAATCAGTATTTTCACCTTTACGTTTTTATGGAACGAAAAAAAAGAAAGAGTTGTGAAGGCACCTCTTTTGTTTGTTTATTCTTGATCACGTGATGACAGTGTAGGATCTTTTTGAACAAAAATAGATTTTTTCACGGGAACATCCGATTAACTTGTAAAGGGGAAACCGGTCCCGACCAGACCGGTGAAGACCTCATATTGAAACAATTAATATTTTGCGGAAACAAAGTATTATTCAACACGTATGAAAGAGAAGTAATTTATAATATAACAAAAAAAAATCTTCAATATTATTCATTACAATATAACAGTTAAATTACAAATTTTAAATTTATAAATACGCAGCATATCCTATCGTAGCTACTTCTCTGCCGCGTATCATCAAGAATTAGATCGGTAATTTAGTCATGTTTTATCTCCAATCAGATAAATGCATGTTCAGATTTATTATATTCGCGAGGATTCATTAATCGTGGTTTATATTAAATAGCGTAAATTATTTACACGTATAAAAATATTTTTGCCACAATCAGCTATTAATTTAATGTTTTTATGGCACTATAATGAGGGTCGTGGAGGCAAAATGTCCTAATGCTCCAATAAAAATGAGCAGTTCATCGATATATTTTAACTTAATGTGCACCGGTGCTTCTCAATCTGTAGTTCTCGGACCTCAGGGTTCTATAAATGTTAGACTTATGTGTGCAACAGCATACTTGCACGTTTACAGGTGTCATTTTTACGTTTCACTTCTAATTACGTACACGGGACGCTGCTAATAGATAAGCCTTGAAATACTACTCAGAAATAATAAATACTTCTCATCACGTACGGAGAGGGTCGTTGTTTGACCCCAGGTCACAGACTGACTGTCCGGTCTCAAGTGACCCCAGGATACCGCTTTACAGTGCTGCGCAGAACGGGAGTTTTGTCTGAAACTTCCACACTCACACGTTTAAGTGCATTACCATATAAGAGTTCTTTTTCTTCCATCTCGACTTATAATCCCCAATCTCTGACAGGGCTTTAAATTGGAAACTGTTATTTGTGTTAAATATGGCTTCGAATTTACATAATATTGTCTATTAGGAAGAGCAGCGATTTTCAAAATTATGAGGTCGCGTGTATTCGTGACGAAAATAAATTAGTGAAGTTCTCAGTTTTACAAATGGTATTTCATAGACAATTTTGTTTTGTTTATGCGTGTGATAAATTTTTAACTACATTCTCTGCACCATTTCTATTCTTCTTTGAAGTCAGTATAGAAATTCCAAAAATACAATGTGAAATAATTTGTCAGACAATATAGATATTTCTGGGAATATATATCTTTCGTAATTTCTAAATTATCTTAAATTTGTTAGGTTAACTTTATTTCGAAAATTCTGCTACGCAGCTATTAATTTGTGGCCATATTAAAATCCCGTACTGTGGGAAAGTTCAAAGAAATGGGTTTCATAGTTAAATGCTGATTGGGATTATGAAACTGTAAAGATACATTAATCTATTCGTTTTAAGTAATATTTTCTTATTACAAGGGAATAATGTTAGCAAGCCATCATGAGATAACCTTTAAATTGTTTTGCGAGACCTAGATGAAGTAACGTGTGCACCGATTTGTGTGGAGATCCCATTGTAATATCCCCATCCTGGCCCGAGTTTTCCTTCGGGTAGAGGCGGATTTCTTATATAGGATTTCTAGGCTTTTTTCTAGGAGCGCGTTTATTGAAACAAGAAATTGTGAATTTAGTGTTATTTCAATTCTTATGATTTTTAAACACTATAATAATTCGTACATGTAAAATAAATTTTTTGTGTTAAATTACAAACATGTTAATATTCTATTAGTATTATAACTCGTAGCTAACTTTTTATCTTATCTAGGAATTTTTGATTAAATTTTTGAATCCGCCTCTGCCTTACGACCCTTGATCGGAATTGATGGGATGGTCCCTTGCTTGCGTCCGGAGAGTAAATTAGTTTATTGACCTCCACGTGGTCATACGCAGTCTGTACTGCTTTTATTGACCTCCACGTGGTCATACGCAGTCTGTACTGCTTTTTTGACAATAAATTTATTTTACTAGAAATAGCGACGTCTTGAAACAGCGCTACGAAGCTATACTCAAAAGTCAGGTTAGGTCAGGTCAGAGAAAATGTATCTGAAAAAAAAAACAAAAAAAAACCGGAGTGTGCTTTACTCAACTTTCCAACTACAATTCGTAACAATAACTCATGACACTAAACATCCTACATAACGCTAAAAAAAATAAAAAACAGGAAAAGACGAAAAAAGAGAGAAATATATATATTGCAATCATTAAACAAGATGACATAATTGTAAGATCACTCGGTTGCAAAATATTTATCATCACAGTACGTGGTAAACTCCTAAAAATCATAATAACATAATCAAGAACAGTTTGCATGAAATATTTTCCATATTAAAATCTTTGCAATAGCCTTATTGGAAGATAAAAAAAAGCACCTCCAAGATTTCCGCTATATCTCGATAACAGTGTGATGTACAGGAATGCGGTTTAGCAATCTGTACGCAAAATTAACTGACCAATCAAAATGCTTCTATGCATATTTTCAATTTTTTTAATATTAAGAAACCGGAAGTGNGAACTGTCCAGAAATTGGCTTCTAATTTCTAACGCAAATCTCAAGTTTGGTTTTGATGCGTCAATTCGTTCGTCAGTTATCGGGGGAACAAAATTCTTAACATACACACACACATGCACACAAGCGACATTGGACATCATCGCCAAAATTTGAAAATAGACCAAATCTCCTTGAGTCAATTCCCAAAGATCCGAAGAGATGTCACAATTCATTTTTCGACCGATTACAATACTTTCCTTATACACTCTGTGAAATTGGAAAGTCGAAATGAACGGGAAGGCACTGTTATTAGTTTATGATAAAGTAGTGGAAGTAACTTAGTTTATTATCCTTAACATGGTCATAGCGACTTTGTAACTGCTCCCTTGAAAATCCATTATTAATTATTTTATTTATTGCCCTTGTAACTGACTTGACGTTGGTACATGGTTTGTACACAGTGTAGCCAACTTTTTTTACTTCGCCACCGTCCATAAGGGTAATGATAACTGTACCTCGCGTTGTGTTGGCAGGAGATTCGAATTTCTTTAAACTTAAATTTATCCCCGACCTCGCCCATCAATTCACTTGCTGTTCTTTCTGCGAATTATTTTAAAATTCAGACAAGGAAAATACACTTTACACCAGAAACCGTACTAAACAAAGTGTATAGTTATGTCCTCTGAATTAGTTGGTTTTCATTTTACTCTTAGGTTATGTACTGGAAAATAACTTCCTTGAAATTTTTTATATAGTTTTGCTTCTAGTATTCCGTCTCTTAGATTATACGATCAGTGTATTCTCCGCCTCACGTAATGCAATCGAACTCTGCCGTGCACATTAGTAAGCTCGTCTTTCTGCTCTTGTAATTCATCAATCTTAACCACACTTTGCATTTTAACTGAAATAACACTTACGAAAAGTCCTTTGAAATTTCAAATAATTCTATCGGTTACTTTTTCCGATTTTCACACAACAGATGTTCCAAATAATTCACTTGTATTGGTATAGATTACCCTAGTATGTAGATAATAGTTCATTTTCTCATTGAAATAATTGAGGACATAGAAACAGGCATCCTCTATCGTTCGGTCCTTGCCTCGCCTCTGTTGTTAGGTCCTTCCGCCGTGGGGCGCTGAGGTCGGCGACCCCCATTTACTATCTCGACGGGCAGCTGAATTCTTTTAAATGGCGTATTTACAACATGCAGTGAGCAGAACTTTATCGACCCGATAGACAGGTCGGAGTTCCCGTTAAGACAGCAGTGGGCTGTGAATCTTTGCACCCATCGAAAGAATATTACCTTCCACTAATACATGGACGCCGGTATCTTTGAAGAAATGAGTGTGTCAAATGCTAAATTATCTAGTTCATCCATTTCAGTGGGAAATTTCATTAGACTAGCATCTTATGGGTGTAAGAAAAAGATTTCTTTTCTTTCTTGCAACCAGTGTTAAATTAAGATAACACGCAGTTCCGTTGATTCGTTGCCATGATAAATACTTCTACCCACATTATATTGTATTTTTATAAGAGCTGTTATGCTTATCAGACCAAGTTATACTTCGTTGTGCCTTTAAAGAGAAGCATTAACGCAGACATCCAGGAACGCTATTACCGTTACAACAACACCTAAAATTAAATTAGGGGCTCCCACAATGACAATTTTTCTGGAATCACTTGTATTTATTATTTATTATTGTCGCGTCAATCCTCTTATAAACATTAATTCTCCACTTAAGTCTTCGGAAATTTCATTTTTCCGTCGCATTTCAATCAACTTGGACATATTTCTGGTGTCAATTTGTGATTGGAGATCAAAAATTTCCTCGAATTTTCAGTCTTACTCATTCATAGTCACTCATTGTCAGGAGGTTTTAACGGATAACCGACTTCATAACACAAAACCGATTCGACTAAAACCGAAAACTTTGGTTTCGTTCCGGTCGGACTGCTTTATTCGCCAACCCCTAAAGCATCGCATGAAGGAGGCAACACGGTTAATTTGTCAGAAAAGCTGAGATAAAAAAAAAACGTGCGTTTGAGCACGCGACACACAAGACGTCTTCTGAGACTCAACGGCCGTGCCACGAGCGGAGGGAATTTTCGCTATTAGATGCTGAAAGACGATACGGCGACAATAATTGCCTCTGACCTTGTGAGTTTCCTGTGAGATCGGAGGGATGATGTCACGGTTCTCTCATTCGTGACACCTCCCCCTCCCTCTTGCCCATCACCAATGTTCGTTCATTATGATCCCACCCCCATCTCTCGAGAAAGAGGGACGTTTTTGTTGTCGTGGTGGAAGTGCGTTTGGGAGGTCACTTGTGTATTCTCCGAACTACGAAATATAGGTCTCCAAATGGATACGTAATAATGCGAAATGTAATAGATTTATTGTTCCTTTCAGAAATATGCTAAGTCGCGTACCCGAATTTCAGTGCAAAAACTATAAGTCAATTATTTTACGAGCGATTTCAGCATAAATAAGACGCGGTGAAAAACAACAACAAAAGAAAATCTTGAAAACAAGTGCACACTTCCTTACGGTCAACAATGCCGCGAGGTTCTGACAACGGCGGCCATGTCGCTGAGTGAACAATGGGGGAACGAGATGTCCAACTACTATGATTAGAAATGGGAAACTAACATCAACATGGGCGCTCTTAGTCACGTGATTCAAACGTTGTCAGAACCTTATCTATATATGGCCTTGCTTACAATAACACAACACATGAGTATACTTTACGAATAAAATATAGGTTTAGACTTTGGACCGCATATATTTTTTTCTGCGATCTGTGCCAGGGATTGTAGGTGTTAATTTTTGTATTACAAGTAAATATGAAAGATAAACGTCTATTTTTTATGACTGGTCATACACACAAAACTACTTTATTATTCGTGACAAAATACATTTGATGAATTTGTTTACATTCATACAATATTTCTTGAATTTTATAGTCTTACATGTGAAGGTAAATTATTTATAAATACTAATAAAACATTTTAGGTTTAATTTATGTGCATTCTTATAAGTTGAAATAATTGTAATATTGGAAAATCGTTTTATGTCCCAGCATTGCGGTTACGAACTTCTGCGAGGCAACAGTGGTATTATTCTCCACCAGACTACTCACCCACCAAAAAGAATTTGTCATCAAATTTAATTTGCATTTTTTAAACCACTTAAAAAACCTTTTTTGTGATTAATACAAAGTACTTCTGGTGAGTATTGACTGCTAGTGACGTTTTATGACGAGCGAAGTTATGTTAGATTCGAGACATTTTCAATACATTGAACAAAACAACACTGGTAATGTGGAATATCCTGAAACAATTTACCAAACAAATTACACGAAGATAGCTTGAACTAATCTTGATTTGCTATATTCTTAACTTTCCTTCCTTATTGCGTACTCAATGTCGTATGTATTCTATTGTTTATAACTGTGTTAAAAAGTCTCACGTTCATCAACTGTTCTTTATCTGATATGGTCATCTTTTCTAATTTACTGCCATTTCTAATTCCGTTACATTATTTCTACGTGGTGGTTCTCACCCTTGTAGCTGATATACGATTGAAATCTCATTCCCAACGGAAAACTGCATCCATTATAGATAAGTATTCTCAGGTATTTCATTCTCAATATAACGACCGTTGCTAATTCTACATCCTATAGTCAATTTCTCTTCGTTGGAGTTAGGCTTGCTAATTGGTGAGATTTATATTTCGTAATAATAATAATAATAATAAGAAGAAGAAACTTTACAATCAAAAGAGCAGATACAAACTGCGTGTGACCACGTGGAGGACAATAAACTAATTAACTTTACTTTATAATATTTTTTTGCTGTCTACGATTGTAGTCCAAGTTTGTTTTCATTAAATAAATGTGTTTATAACTCCTTGTCCCACATACTACTTTATCAAATTCTGCATCTAATATTTGTCAGTTGGTTTTGGGATTATACCTAATCTTGCAGATCTAAATTCTTGACTTAAATGTAAGCAAATAATATTAGAAGTTACTAAAATAGTTTTTGAATCTATCAATATATCACGTTATTATATGGTTATTTTGAATAATTTTCTATCTTACCTATCCCACTATTCACTTTTCACTCGTTATCTTATATTCATTTCCCAAAGACACTTCAATGGTCCCTAAAATGACTGCGCCTACAGAGATTTTAATTGCCTCCAAGTCCAGAAGCATTCGCGGGAAAAAAATCCTAGAGGGGGTTTGAATCTCCAAATAATCTTGGGAAGTGGGGTTTATTAGTCCGTAACTTATATAATATGCCTCAGATATGACAAAAATATTTAACATGAATAAGTAAATAAATTTATGGTCAAAAAGCAGTACAAACTGCGTATGACCCCGAGGAGGACAATAAACTAATTTACTCTCCGGAAGCAAGCAAGGGACCATCCCATCAATTCCGATCAAGGACTCTAAGGCAGAGGCGGATTCAAAAATTTCAGCAAAAGTTCCTAGATAAGATAAAAAGTTAGCTACGAGATATAATACTAATAGAATATCAATATGTTTGTAATTAATAGAATACAAAGATTTATTTCTGTAGTACGTATGCTTAACAAACCTAAGGTTTATTCGGGAAATATTGTTTATAAATCGTAATTTTTACAATAGCTCTCAATTCGAGATTAATTATTACAATAGTGTTAATGAGACCGCCCCCCCCCCTAGGAATATCCTAGAGAGTCCATACACAAGAACCATTTCTACCTCAAGGAAAATCGGAGAAAATTACCCTCCCGGGCCAGGGTGGGTAACATGTATGTACAGGATGGAAATGTATTAGTAGATCTACTTTTGATATTTTATTTGCGAAAAATTGTCATTTGTGATTGGAGGAGGGGGCTTGAGTCCCCCCCGCCACAAGAGTCATCACCCCCTCCCCCTCGTTTTTTTTGCTTCATTGCTTCACAGTCAATTCCCTTGTCAACATCAGCGCTTCCCAAAACGAACTCCGCTGCTGCCACTGAGTTAATTAGAGCGAAGGATCGAATCACTCATACGGACAAACATACTCCCACATGCCACCCGCTGTTGCAGCTGCCGTTCGCCACTTCAGCAACCTCCGTCTCTCTCTCTGCAGGAAAGTGAGACGCGTGGGTTCTCGTCCTTTTACTCAGTCCTCAGGACAGTGGATTTGCTCATTTCAATGGTATCTTACCCTCACCTGGCGATCATACTGCCTGAAACCGATACACGTTTTGTTTTTAATAAGTTTATTTCCTTTTTAGTAACTTAGTCAGTTTACAAGAGGGTTATAAATATTACATTACGTCTGAGTAGAAACGGTGCACGGATGTCGAAGGTGGCGGTGTAATGATGATTCCTGTGATGGAAGCAGAAGTCCTGAGTTCGATTTTAGACTCGTCGCCGTTTTCAATAGACCGAAAGTTATCAATTGTCTTCTCTACGTATAGGGATATGGAAGACATATATGCATGTTAGATTACATACAAATAATAGAAAAATACAAATGTTACGTAATTATATACAAAAAAAATCAATTTACGAACCAAAAATATGTACTAAAAATAAACAGTGCACTAAACAATATGTACTAAAAATAAATCCAGTGTAGGAAAAAATCTACACTGGATTCCTGGATTAATACTCCGCTAGGGTGACAAGAGTGAATTTTTTTTGTTTCATTTTTTCAGTTTTTATCTGCTATTCTTAAGGTGTGCTTAAAATATCAGTAGTTCAGAGGGGACGTAAAAGATCTTTCGGGAGCTTAGAATGTATTCTTCTGTGAGAGTGATCTGCAGTTTTCCCAAGATTAAAATGACCGGTGCATATGGATTGTGGGAGCTAGTGAAAAAAATATCAGACAGGATTTCAATGCGTTGGTTTATGGCTTTTATGTTAAATTGGTTATTTGGCATACCATGGTGCATTGGTAGATCTCCTTTATAATTTATTTTGGACAATTTGTAAATATTTTAAAGATTTAACTGCTCCACCCCAATCGGGGAAGGCGCAAGTTACTCGACGTTCAGCAGATATTTTTCCAAATAAATCATGAAGAAAATTTGACGTATCTGTCTAGCCAGAGTTGCTGCTCACAAGTGGGTTTGCTTGATTACAATATTTTATATACGCTATTAATACGAAAAAAAATAAAAATAGAAATACAAGTCATTGAAATAGTTTACTAGACAAAGAGTAAGACAAAATTGTACATCCGTAAGTTTTATTAAATTGAGACGTACATAACAATATTGATCGAGGTTAATCTCTATAAGTTACGTTAAATCGCGATAACCTTATTTTCTACATTAGTGAGTCGACAAGAAATATCACATACCATTTTTTTTTACATTATTCTGTTGTTTAATGGCTAAGTGACTTGTGATTTATATTTAAATAAAACATTATATTGTAACATACCTCATTGATGAAATGAATATTAAAAAGGTTTTTCAGTTGGATACTAGATATGTATCAGCAGTCTTGAGCAGTGGCGAATCTAAGGGGGCCATAACCACACCCTCCCCACCATTGGACCTGAACTCTTAACAGATAAAATTGAAGTTGATATATGGCACACTTTGTAAAAATATTCCCAGATTATTGTTATTAGTTATAAGTGTTATTGTTATTAATAATATGATCGTTATTGTTATTTATAATACTATATTAATTAAATTAATATTATCGTATTAACGACTTCAACAAATAATTGTTATTGTTATTAATAGTACCATACTGTTAATTATTAATTATTTATTTAATGCATTTTATTTTTATTATTAAAGGTAATATTTTAAATAATATTTGTGTTGTGAAACCGTAATTTTTAAACAAAAATGCTTCTCGGTTATCTTGATTGCGGTCTACATCTGCCACTGGTACATATTCGCACATAACGTACATAACTGCTATATTTTTCTTATTTCAGGGAAAGTTATTGTTTAGTTTGATAAATTACTACTCACTGGCGTCATAATGTGTAGATATATTTGGAAATATTACACGTTTCTGAAAGGTCTATGTCCAAAACCAGTTTTGGAAAATTATTAATGTAGTATTTTTAAGTCTCACAGGAAACTACAGTTAAATAAAAATGTATAGCTGTAGATTTTGTTCATTTTGGAACTACTTACGCTAAGTATTGGAGTAATTTGTAAAGATCATTTTGTAAAACAAATGCCGAATGCCCTAATGGACAAAACTGTTTCCAAATATTACGATTAGAAACAGAATTCTGTAACTGAGCTGTAGGTTGACCCGTTTCATCCCAAACACTTGAACATTTTAAGAGAATAAACGTTTGACTGTAATCTCCAAAGATATGAATCACATATTTGACCAATATAAAGAACTTTTTTTATTGCCATAATGACACAAACACTTCCTTCATTAATGGAGGAATTCTTCCAGTCATTTACAGACATTGTATAAATTTCGCATTCCCTCAAAGCCTGCTTGCCTAATGAGAGTTCAAGGTTCATGGATGTGACACATAACTGTATCATATGCCCCTTCTTGATACCATCTGTCTGCGTAGAGCATCGCAGCAATTATTGTTACTTGGTGAACTAGGAACATTATCTTTCCATCAAAATACCCAGAACGAAATTCAAGTCTCTAATACTCCACGCAGCTATTGTGTCATTAAAATCACTTGTACTTTAAGCTTAGGAAAAGTGCCTGTTATTGGATTTCAATGGCTCGTACAATTTAATAAATTAAAGTGAAAGGTTTTAGCAGCGTTGGAGTAAAGTGTCAATGTAATAGAAAAGACATGTTATTACGAGTACAATAGTCAAATGTAAAAATATTATTACAGTAAAACTTCGATTACCGTTATCGCCGGGACCAAGGACGTGAAGCTTAAGCGAACCTAACTTATGAATTATCGATCCCACATTTACTGTTCCAAACCTTTCACCTCGGTAAGTTAAGATATTACGATTGAGTTACATAAGTCTTAAGCTAAAATATCTACCGTTTCTCGAAAATGGGAGCAGCGACAAATTTCGTTCTTGCGTAACATATCAGCAACAAAATATTCCACAAATAGTATTTCGATATCACTATTGGTTCCGGAGATATAGATGTGGATACTCCAGCTTTAGACTTAAGCTGTAGTATCCACTGTTTCTCGCAAACGGTAAGAGCGACAGTCTCTTTTCTTGGACAACAAATTATTATGTAGGTTAGGGCTTTGCGCTATAAAGTGGATACTCCACCTTAATAGACCATCGTGGCCCGGATTTTTCTCCGGTTTTCCTTCGGGTAGATGTGGATTAATACATAGGCGGGAATGTCCTTAATATTTTCGTTATTATTAATCTAGACTTCTATTGCATTTGATACATTCCATTAATTTCTAAATAATAAATGGATAACAGCACGTGTATGTTAAATTAATTATTTTTAAATCCTCCGTGGCGCTTGGGCCTTTGATCGGAATTGATGGAATGGTCCCTTGCTTGTTTCCGGAGAGTACCTTAGTTCACCGTGTCCCACGTAACCATGCGCTGTTTGCCTTTTTTGACGAAAAAGTTTATTTATTTACGGAAATGCTTACTCTATGAAGTTTTTCTTAAGTGTTTATGCTAAACGTAACTGTAGATTTTATGTCAAAATATTCCAGTACGTAATTTGGCAAAATAATTCAATCTCTTTTCATTCATGAAGAAAATTCTTGCAGAAGGGAATATTTTTAAATTTTAAACTTCTTTGTTGAGTCGTGTCCTGACAGGCTTACAAAGCGTCGGAACCTTGTATTCCATACCCGCACTTTCCCATACGTCTCTTCGTGTCAAGTTTGGAGGCTGGACGTCATTCAAATACACGTTGTTTGATTCTTCGTTGTTTCCACTGCCGCACTCAAAGAGGTTGCAACGCCACTTCGAACAGGCTGACGTCATATCGGTTCCGCCATTAGCATAATTAGCGGCTGTCCGAGAGGACTGTGCTTCCGCCAGTATCACCATTGTCCCTGTAGTCGTCGCCAACACTACATCTACTACATGTTTTGTTACGTTTTAACGCCCTCCGTATCATTCACAGTTTCTCAAACATTTCCTTCTTTTCTTCTTGATTCTTTGATCTAGCACTTATATATCAGAAATCTAACGTACTTAAAACTTGATACATACATTTAGTAATCGAACGGATGAATAAATTACAAAAAATTGAAAATTTTAATCAGTCACGTGTTACAACTTATTTGCTTGGGTTCTAAGAGAACCCATAATATCCATAACAAAGTAACGGATTGTGGTGTCCACGTTTAAAAGGAGTTTTGATGTGACATCGAAGCACAGATACATCGTGGTTAGCCAATAGCAAACATCGGAGCCACCTCATTGGGGCCCAGTGATATACTACAATTTACAAACATGTCTGATCACTCATCTTGGCACCTCTGACATTCTCTGTCACCGGTCCGATCCCCAGCTGAAAACGTGTAATCTAATACCTGGCATTGCTTTCCCACTTTCATTAGTACAACACAATAAAGACATAAATCCCATATTTCTCACCTTAGGTTTAACCTCACCAATAATCTCTTTCCTCATCTCATGCACAGAGATTTCTCGTTAGAAAAATTCCGTCTCGACACAGCACACCTCAATTTTGTCCTTGTTGCTATTCTCTAAATTTTAATTTATATTCTCTTCAATAGTGTTAACTCAGGGAAGTGTGGATTTACTACTCCCCCGATGGTTTATAAGAAAACTGTTGATGAAGTTTGTTTTCCTTGTTTTATTTGTAAATGGGAAATGTAGCGTGCTATCGAAGCTTATATACACGGAGCGATAGGAGGTAGGAGTTCGGTGGAAGGTTATTGTTAGTGGGTCGGTTAGATGGGTTTATCAACAACTTGGCCCACGTGGAAGGGTTATTAGAAATGGTTAGTAATAGTTAGAGTTATTGATATTAGGAGGAGGTGGATAGAGGAAGGAAGGTTGGCTTTTCAGTTGTCACAGCTATATAAACTGGGACATTCATGTGAAACCGGGATGACTTGGTGAGGAGCGATAACTTTACCATCTGAGCCGTTTCACGCGTCTCGCTTTTTGAGAAGAATTTGCATATTGTATTTGGTATTATATCCGCGTTGACTTAAACCCTTAAATATTCACGAATCTAGAAAATATTCTCCAAAAGAGTGCTAATAAATTAATAACTCGCACTGCTGATTTTTTGTTGTTAGACAAGGACAGTGATTTTGTAATTCTCAAACTTGATAATAAAAGGTTTTCATTTGCCTCTCTTTGACGAGAATTGCATAATCTTCAGTCACGTGACGACGTTTCCGGTAGAAAAGTATTTTCCACGGCTTTTTATTTAATTATTCTTTTAAATGCCGAGCAGCATATGAAAATCTTAGCATCATTGCGTTTCTTTATTCATTTGCATTGGTTTTAGTTGGTTTTTAGCTTTTATGTGAAACCGAAACTTGTGCCACGATATCAAAATGAACGTAAAATCTAGCAGGTTTCCTCATTTAAGCCCAAACAGTTAAAATCAAATAATTCAAAATTTCGCGTTGTACGAGTATTAAAATTTATCGGCACTGAGTACATAATGGTTCGAAGTGTTATTGAAACATTTCCTTTGGGGAGTAAGGGATGCTCTATCCTAGTAGCTCTTTTTTTTCTCAAGAAAATTATTTTATTGTTGATAATCACTAGATATATTACACAAATATTCTACATATAAAAAACTCTAACATTACTAGAACATTGTTTAAAATCCATATTTCAAACGACGTTATAATATGGATTTTCTTCTCCTTCTTTGCATCCTAGTTGAAGTGCGTCTCTTTGCTACACCTGTCCCCACCATGGACAGCTTCTACCCATGGACAATCATCACCCTTTATCACGTCTCGTAGTGTACACACCTTAGTTATGTATTCCTCAAAGTGAGTACAAGTATATAACTGTTTGGTTGAAATCAACCCTGCCGCTGTTCTCATTGCTTTTTCATGCCTCATGAACCCGATAATGTGCTCCCTCCTTTCCTCATTGTACATACGGCAACTCCATAGAATGTGTTCTGCATTCTCATCCTCTTGATCACAAAAAAATTTGTTTCGTCTCTAACCCAGTCGCTCTGCAGGATATAATATCTTAAGCAGAGTTGGACTTCGTCACATATTTCCCCAAAGCGATCTAACCACCGATGCAGCCACTTCGAAACAGCTTTGGAGGACAGGAAGTGACAGTGGAGGCCAGAGGTCTCTCCGCCTCCCACATCCCTCCTCCTCCACTCAGTAGTTGCATCGTCCAACACGTTGGGCGTGATGTTATTTCCAATACGTAATTGCAGGAAGGTACCTTCGAACTGTATTTGTTTTTGTATGACAACCTACTATTAATGTCAGAGGTTGCATACAGGGAATGTATTGAAAATTAAATTGGGAGATATGTCTATTTTCTTAACTTTCTCCTCGCATGGTGTACTCGAAAGAGAAATTATCTCATTACCTCTACCAATGAATACTGTTCAGAATTTACTGGAATATACTTTAACACATGTCTCTATATTTTGCTTCCTACTTTTCGTCTACTATCAGGTAGTACAAGAACAACTATTCAGAAATAAATAGATTTTCGAATTTTCACAAGAAATTGTTCTGCGCTGTATTGTGTGACAAATTCAAGGGGCAACATGGGGCAGTTGCTCCACCTTAACAATTCGGGCGAATACCCAATTTTCCATATAGACCATTTAGTAAAAGATGTAGATGAAAAATTTGAAGCTAATCCTCACAAGCTATTGCGTAAAAATTGATTCTTTTAAATAAATAGTGTTTTTAATACTAGTGTGTATTATTTTATTGCATTGAATTCTCTTTGATATAGGTTTAATTGAGAAATCTTCATCACTTTACGTTTTCTGCTGGATACGCCTGGAACAATTTCCGAAGCATGAAGTATTTTAAGAAATATTTTTTTAGGTTTCTTTGAATGGAAACCTTCGCATAAAATAGTTACCTTCGCATAAAATGTATATGTTCAGAGAGATTTTGATTGGTTGGAACATATGAATCTATGATATTTTCCTATCCCAGCAAAGAACAATCGGTTTTTGAGCAAGATGTGATTAATCGAAATTTGGCTCAAAAGATAGGTGTTCTTCGCTTTAGAAAAAAAAAAAAACTCATTCGTCTCGTTTTATAATTTTTGTTTAGACCTTTTTACTATAATTAACATAAATTAAAACTCAATTTTCAATTCATCTCGTACAATAAAATGAATCCACCTTTTTCTTTAATCAGGGGACGCATTGTAGACTTACTTGTTTACGTAGTGAGGACTAATAAAATTTTTCTTCTCAGTTATTCTAGATATGTTTTATGTCTTGAGAGCTAGGTCTTATATGAAAGGTAACGTGATATTGCACAACATATATTGCGGTTAACCCTAATCCATAGTTTAGTATGTTAAATATATAAAGCTTTTTGAATTTTAATCGATATACAATAAGACTCAAATTACAGTATAAACACCCATCCTAAGTAAAAGAAGCATATATTACTTCAATAGCTGTGTTTTCATCTTTGATTCGATATATTTTTAATAAAACTTGGTCTTTCAATATTTTTAATTTTTTTTTTTTTTTGAATAGAATTGAGACTTCCTCAAGGAAAATATTTTTTATTTTTTGACTCGTTACAACGAGAATTTTGTATAGCGTAAGACGAAATCAATATTATGATAGTATTATTTCCTCTTATTTAATCATGCACTTAGACACTACCATTTTAGTCTCGTATTCTACTAGGGAAACTATTATTACAATATTCATTTGTGAAAGACATCACAAATAATGTGTCTAAAATTCTGCAAGACTTATAACCTAAGTGTCTAGAGATAAAAGTTAATGATTCAATTTTCAGGTGCTAATCGGGAACAAGATATACATTCAACTTAACCGAGTACGGTAAATATTCTCGTAAAAAAGCCTATGCAGTATAGTAAACACGCGGACATTTTTTTTTGCAAATTATTATTCTACAGACGTAGACGTGTTGTATGGATTTCAGTCCTACGTACATTTGACAACCGCTTTCGGGTGACCAGCGGTCAGCTGGGGTCATTGGTGGTGACCCCGGTTGCTGGATCGTAACGGAACCCACTGCCGATATATGCACAAGGACAAATACCCGTTAAAATTCCCCCTAAAACATTAACGTTTTCAGGTCATTCACATCGACAATTGTATTTTATTTGATCTTATTTAGGTGTGATTCGGAGTTAATACACCTATTTTTCCGTCACATACATCCACAGACAAGGAAATAAATATAAACGAGACAAATCTATTTAATTTTTAATTGAAAACACGATTTTGTTTTGAAGTTCTTAAAATCGTGTGGCTGTATGTGTTCAATGAGTTCATTGTAGAAAACATTTCATGTCTCGTTACAATCGATTCTCTTATACAGAGTGCGGCACCACTGCATGTAAGAAATAGAGGGATAATAGAGCACATTAATAAGGGCAAAAAATCGTTAAGGTACGAGTACACATGTTGGGAAATGTCACCCGACGGAGATAAAATGGCACGAGACAGAAAAAGTGTGTAAAGTGCTTTATTAGGGGAATCGAGAAAGCGAGGTGGGTGTTCTAAGTTCTGTCCACAACAACGTAGAAAAACACTTGGGATACATCCGTATAAACAAAGTGATCGGTAAGTAGTTGATAGCTATCACCTACCGTTCGTTTGCTACCTGCCTGAAGCGATTTTGCGCGTTAAAATCATGTATTTTGTGATTTTACAAAAATCAGAAAAGTTAAGAAAAGAACGTCCAATTGAAATAGCAATTAATTACGGTTTGTAAACAATATTTTCCGAATTACGATTTTTAACTAAGAAGTTACGATTGATATAATTAGTTAGTTACGATTTATTAACAGATACGATTCATAAATAGTGAGCTATAATTAATTTATTACGATTTTTCTAAATTATGTATAGTTTGATAATAATACGTACATTTGAAATAAATTTTTTGTCTTATTCAATACAATTTTTTTTGGTAGTCGGTTGTTGTTATAACACTTATTATTCTTATATTAGGTGCGGTGAAATGATAAATCCGCCTCTGACTTAGGATCCTTGATCGGAATTCATTGATTGGTCCCTCGCTTGCTTCCGAGTAAAGTAGTCCGGTGTCATCCACGTGGTCATACGCAGTTTGTATCTGCTTTTTAACACTAATTTTATTTATATTTATTTAATGGTCCTATTAACAAAAGAGTGTGTTGCATTCTCACATATCTGGCGTTGATGAATACATATCAATTTCATTCAACCTCCGATTACGTCAATCTTCAAAGAAATCGAAGAGAAAATCCTTCGACACGTTGGGTTACGTCCCTCTAAACACCTGCCGCCATCTTCCTTTGCTCATATACCCATTGCCTCCTTCGAAGAACCTATACGTGGCGTCCTCCGATGGGTTTATTGCCACCAGTCTCGTATTCGTGACCAGACCCTGAAGAAGAGGTTTCCTGCTTTCGAAAGATCAGATTTATCTACGGACTCTGCTGATCAAGCATGACCTCAAGTCGGAATACTCTATTCCATCGTTTCTTCAGATTTGGCTGCGCCATCGCCTTGAATTTGGTAGCGAATTCTTGAAGTCGACTGGAAAAACGTGTTTCTGGACTTCAGATGTGTTTAATGAGGCATAAATTTGGCGAAAAATTTCTTTTCACCTCGTCGGTATTAAATTAAAATGTTTCTCATTTAGCTTAATTCTTTAACTGGACATACATTTGTGAAATGGTTTATTTATTTTTTCTCAGTTCGAATAGGTTTTAACGACTTGTTTCTTTCCTTTTTTTGACCGTAGGCGTCAACTATAGTAAAAGTTAAACTCTTTCCAATATTTTCATTTAATAACATTTTATGCTTTACACGATTGAAATTATGCTAAGTAGTCACAATTTCACTAATGAATTATGTGATTCTGTGATTTACGGTGGTTGAAAACGCCGTCTTTATCTTATCATTTTTGTATAAAGACTTTGACTTTTACGTTTCTTATTTATGTGCAAAATCCAACACAGTCAATTGTGCTTAAATCTTTAAAACGCTCTTATTCATTAATGAATGCTCTAAATTTGTTTCAATCCAATATAGATATGGGGATTTAAAATATAATATTCACACCGTCATATCCAACGTGTTTACCACCAGAATATATAAGCGATAAAATTACCGGTTTCATTGATTTGTGTTCATAGTCCCTGGAAGAACTTTCGGAATGTATAAGCTGTCGTCTGAATATTTATTGCCACGAAATCGTTACTTTATTTCGCTATTGGTTTTGCTTTGCGTCGCGTTCTTCCGCTCCTCCTCCTCCCAATCATTTTCGAGTGCACCGCGTCGGACAAAATTACCAAAGAAAATTTTTATTTCCTTTTCTTAGTAGCCGGACGAAGTAATTCCCACAAGTGAAGTAACGTACTTAAGAGCAAGAAGATGTGTTTACTATTTCCTATTATTTCATCTTTCACCTTTTCACTAGCATTTAAATATTGCATCAAGAAAAGAAACTACTTAACTCATTTATTTGGAAAGGATGTCACGTGATTTCTCGAGTCTTAAATAATGACAGCTGTGACGCGTCTGACCTTGCTGGTATAAAAATATTGCTGATGTAAGGAACTGTACAAATATTAGGTGATAGTCCATTGTGCTTTAACATATACTATACATAACCGTTCTAACGTCTTCACATTGTTAATGCTTAATATGACACAACTACCTGCTGGGAGAAAGTAGTATCTGTCATATTTTTCAGGTAAATAAAGTAGTCTTGCTAAATAAGAGTAAACATTCAAATAAATCTATAATACATAATAATACATCAGAAGGTTTGTTACATACAATTGTTGTCCATGTGTATGTATGATTATTCCCCCGATAACTTGATTGCCGGATTTCGAAATTTTTGGAGTAGAGACCTTAATTCATTCGTCTCATTTTCACGCTATTTTCCCCCTGTACACGATATTTGGTCTTGAAATTTTTTAAAGAAAAGAATGTAAATAAATTCATTGTTCAAATTACCCAAATTCGTTTTCGAACGATGAACCATTTCCCAAGTTCTTGTTATGAACTGACTTCATATTATCTATATTGCAAGACGTTGGCATTTTGTTCTAATTAGTGATAACATCTTAAGATTTCTAGTTTTTTCTTGCTGTGGATTGAGGATTCGATCAGCTGTCAGGTATGTAGGATTATTATATGGAGCGGAGTGGAGAAATATTGTAGGAGCCACCAAACGTCAACTCGACTGACTGCGTCACTTTTGATGAAGATAATGAGTATTCAGATATATAACTAGATTCGAAAATTTCACAACTAGATTCTGTAATCAAATTTTTTTAATGCTATTTGGACCGAAATTATTATTTTAAAAAAATATTTCTAGTTGTTTTAGATATTCGGAAAAAGTTTATTTCTCCATTCAGCTATGGTGGACCAAAAAATGCGTCATAGTATCATAGTATATTTCGTTTTCAAAAATGTTAATAACGCCTCTTACCATATAAGGCGTATTAGTGAAATAAAACAATTACATCTTCATTCCAATGAGGCGTGTATTCAACTACGTTGATGCGGTAATGGAGCAGCTCGAGACTTTTTTATGAACGATATGGATACAATCAATCCATATCACAAGCATCAGCAACATTTTTTTTTGCGTGTGTGTGGGGTTTTAGGGCTCGTCAACGACAAGGTCATTAGAGCCCTTAACAACGTATTCTACGTCCACATAGTTCATTAAAATGATTTACGTATTTTATCGTATATTCCAAAAAATAGATTTTAAAAATTATACATTATAAAAACATTTTGATTTCATTATTTTCCAGAGGTAATCTTTTTATTTTTAGTCATATTTCCTATTTTATTTATTGATTTTAAATATTCACTGTGGTTGAACACTGTGTTTCCTTTATTTATCAATACACAATTTTCATTCAATTAAATAAATAATAATAAATTTATTGTCAAAAAACAGTACAAACTGCGTATGACCACGTGGAGGAAAAATACTAATTTACTCTCCGGAAGCAAGCAAGGGACCATCCCATCAATTCCGAACAAGGGCCCTAAGGCAGAGGCGGATTCAAAAATTTCAGCAAAAGTTCCTAGATAAGATAAAAAGTTAGCTGCGAGTTATAATACTAATAGAATGTCAATATGTTTGTAATTT